>CM076582.1:1630472845-1630662698 GCA_034641835.2 Pinus albicaulis | reverse complement strand
ATTAAAGAAACCCCAAAAGGAATAATTAATTAAACCATAATTTAATTATTATTCCCAGTCATGTTTAACCCAAAAACAAAGAAATTAATGAGATATACCCATAGTTATCTTATTATTTTCTAGGAATAATTATTTAAATAATATTCCTTGTTAAATATGACCAAATCAATCACTATTAATCAAATAAATCATTATTTATTTGATTATATCCCAACCACTTCCTTAAAAGGATAAATAAATCATTTATTTATTTATTCCTCACTAATCAAGGGATTTGACCCGAGTCAAAGTCCCTTTCCCTCCAACAAATAATAATAAAATATTCCATAGAGGTGGATCTAGATTTGATTAACATTATTTTAATCATGCACCAAGATCTAGAATGACCCAATATTTTGTTATAAATAGGAGGGTTTTCCCCATCATTCTTCACCTTTTGTTGCCTATTAGATCACTCTAGATCTATACACTTGGTCTCATTTTTCTACCATTTTCTCCCATTGAGCTCTACTTTATGCATTGGGTTTTCTACATCTACAAGAGAGAGAAAGCTTAGATCTGAAGTGCTGAGGACTACAAAGAACCCATCCCATTGAGGAGATCTGGATACACCTTCTTGTTTCCTCCCAGGTGCCCTGTAATATAAAAATTCATTCAAAAAATCGTGTTCTTGTCTTGTCTGTTGGATGCATGGAGCAAACTCTTTACTTTACTGCTTAATATCTTTCCATTTATATATCTGTTTGTTGCAGCACTTTAACTACTAATTGCAGATCTGAAGATGTTTTGCAGCCATTATTGTTGTTAGGGCTATTAGTTATGCGTAGCTAAAGTGGTTCTTTTCGTACACTTCGACGAAGAATTCATACTAACAAATGGCGACTCCACACGGGTTTTAAATTACGACCGCTGTCGTTTTTCATATTCCTGCATATCCAGCTACTTCAGGCCCTAGGGCTTCTTTTTTAGCTGCTTAGTTTTTCTCTTTTTATGTCATTTTTCTCACATAAAACCCTAAAAAACCTAAAATTTCTAACCTCCGTGTGTTTCTGGCCCTATTGCGCAGGTAAGCGACACCAGCCGCAACTGAGACGGCAACTTTTCAGAAAATCTGCCGCCGAAACAGCCGGAACGGGGGGGTCGCACCTTTTGGCCCAAAACCTGCGACCTGGACGCACCTTTTGGCCTGTTTCTTGCGACCTCAACTCAGATCAGGTCGAGCACACGACACCTTTCTCCGACTTTTTACGTAATTTTTAGGGTTCTGCTGCCGGCCTGCGCCGGGGTTTTCCGACCCTGCAGCTGTCTCGACCCGCCTTGGCTGAGATCTGATGTTTTTACTCATCTAAGTGGGAACCCAGCCCCTTAGGGCTTTAGTACCCTCCACTTTTTGTGGAAGAGTTTCAGCTGTTTCAGCCGTCGGTTTCAGAGCTTCAGCCCCCTCTTTTTCCAGATCTGTTACCTCACTTTCGGATCCTTTGAAATCAGCCTCTTTTCCTTTCAAATCACCTCTTGTCGTTTTGTGTGGACCTCTGCTAAAGGCCTCTGCCTTGCCCTCCCCCCGGTTTTTTGCTGATTTCCCTTTTTCCAGCCACCTTGCCTCTGTCTCTTGGCTGTGATCTGCACCCCTTGTCTGCAGCTTTATCCTCCAAATCTCTGTCCTCTTTGACCCTAGATCTGTTGAGTTTCCTTTGTGTGTGTTTCCATAGTTTTTCCCCTTTCTTTTCAGCATAGTTTTGAGAGACCCACCTTCTTGGGTTAGATAGATGCATACGTAGCTGTTATTTTTCTGTTATTTCAGCATTTTACTCTGTTCTCTGTAGGTTTATTTTCAGCTACGTCGCACACTTTTTTCTTGCTCTCAAACAACGGAAAGGGTTTAGAAATTAAAATCAACGCACGCCACACACTGACCCTAAGTGAAGAAGCGCCTGGTTTACACCGCCTGGCAAAGACTCTAAAATCAATTGTCACTGCACCTTTTCTGCCCTTGACCTTCTTGATTTTGTCCCTTTCTGCCCTTGTCGGTTTCCTTCTTCATGTCATCATTGCGCCCCCAAGGCGCCTTTCCCGGAGACTTCTTGGCCTTCACCCTCAGTTTCCGGTTGATCGACCTGCTCCGCACCGCCGTCGTCGAGCCAGTCCACCTTCGAGTCCGCACTCCGACTCCTCTCCTGATTCATCGGGTCCCCCTTCTCCTTCGGGTTCTCCCCCTTTTACCTTCACCATGTCTGGACCAGGGCCTAATGCTAGCGGTTCTCCCGGCCCCAATGCCGGCCCTACTTCTAGCGGAACCGTCACAACCACTACTCCGGCCACCCCTGTGCTGCCGTACATTGCAGGCCTCAGCCTCCCCGATTTCCATCAGTTGATTAACGACCCCATTCACCATAATACCACCTGGCCCACTATGCCCACCAAGTTACCCTCTGATATCCCTAAGTTCGAGGGCCTTAATGGCGAAGACCCAACCAATCACGTTCGGTCTTTCCACATGTGGTGTTCCTCCAACTCCATTACCGATGACTCCATCCGTCTTCGTTTGTTCCAACGCACGCTTACCGGCGAAGCTTCTAAATGGTATGTCGAACAGGCCACTTCCTCCCATACCACGTTCGAGACTCTTGCCCAAACCTTCTTGTCGTACTTCCAGCTCCCTCTCCGATACGACACTGGTACGGAGCTCTTGACTTCATTTAAGCAATCCTCTTCCACACGCCTTTCTGC
The DNA here is from genome assembly GCA_034641835.2 of Pinus albicaulis. Taxonomy (NCBI): domain Eukaryota; kingdom Viridiplantae; phylum Streptophyta; class Pinopsida; order Pinales; family Pinaceae; genus Pinus; species Pinus albicaulis. The sequence continues at coordinate 1,630,659,971 of CM076582.1, read as the reverse complement.
CCATGTTCAGGAATGGCGACGAAGACGGAGCTTATGTCGAGCCCCTCCCTTTGAAGATCGAGTTTACATGGACTGGTTCCTTCGCACTCTCCCGTCTCCCATCGGCAAAGATGTCGCCTCTCACTTTCCTCAATCTGAAGAAGCCGCCCTCCAAATAGCTTTAAAATATGACCTGATCTACGCCCAATCTGGTTATGTTTATACCGTTCTTCCTGACATCCCCAGGCCCGGTGGCGCTAACGCCCCCGGGGCATCTCATTCCGCCGACGGTATTGTTGGATCTCTTTCCCACCCCTCTGCTCACCCTCCTATGAGCCATGGCCTCCCTCAGGGAGGGGCCAGCACCTCTAGCACTCTGCCCCCTCCCGGAAACATGTACCCAGGACACGGCATGCCTCCTCCTTTTGCCCAAACTCCTGCTTACCTCAATGCTGCCCAACCCAACCCTTACTTTTATCCGCAGCCTGGTGCGCCAACTCCTCCAGCATATGCGCTTCCGCCTCCCTTGCCTCCTCACCACCTGCAAGAGCCCTTACAACCCCCTCCGGGGCAAGTATTTGCACAGCAGGGTGCGTTTATTCCCCCTTCTTCTCAAAGAAGGCGGAGAGGCAACCAGAACTGCGGAGCCCATCTGCCCCGTGGAGAGGACCCAATTACGGTGGACCCTAACTTTTCTTAGCAGCCTGGGGCATTCTTGGGGCGGACGGGCAGCAGCACAAACAAGCCACTGTTCGCAAGTCTAGATTTACGGTCACTACACTCACGATTGTCTCATATTACCACAACCCCAGATGCGGCAGAGATGTGGGAGTCTCAAGCCACATTGCGCGGACAACACACCTCCCCTCATACTCCTCCTAATGTGGCCACTACCCAGCCAGCTGTGTTCACTGAGCCTGCCCCTCACCAGGGATTCATGGCTACCAAACCCCCCGACAGCCATGTAGCCACTCCCCCGTCCGTTTCTGGTTCCCCTGATTACCAGATCCTTATGATGCGCCCCGATCCTTCCCCTTCCGTCGCTCCTGCTGACAACCAAATGATTGTTTTCGACGCCACCCAATCGGACCATCCCCCTCTTCCTCCTTCCGTTGCTTTCCAACTCCCTGTCAAAATCCGGAATGCCACGGTATCCCGGTGTATAATTGATGAGGGGGCATCCACCTGTGTGATGTCCGCTTCGGTTTGGAAGCACCTCGGATCCCCTGAGCTGGCCCCTTCCACGATCACCCTTCGAGCGTGGGACGGTCATGCCTCTCAGCCTATTGGCCTGTTCCATAACTGTCCCATCACTCTCGCCGGTAAGACCGTTTGCGTTGATGTCGAAGTCATTGAGGCCCCTTTAGACTACAACATTCTATTGGGGCGAAGCTACACCTATGCCATGTCTGCTGTCCCCTCCGCGGTCTTCCGCAAGATGTCTTTTCCACATAATGGGAAGATAGTCACCATTGACCAGCTATCTTATCATGAGCCGCCGTCTCCGACCCCCTCCGAGACGACCATCTCTTCCGTAGCCAACAAGCAAACCGTCGATTCCTTGACCAGTGTCTCCCCCGACGTCTATAAAGGTTCTACCCTGCTTGGTACTTTCCCTCGCCTTCCCCCCCCTCCTGTTACCGATCCCAGCTTGTCGAATGTTTGCATGATGCAATCGTCTCAGGCCACCCATAAGCGGCCTGCCTCGGCTAGTCCGCAACCTCCTCCCCGCCCTCCGCGACCCGCTTCTAGCCATTCATCTCGGCCAGCCGGACCTTCTCCTTCTGGCCCTCCCCCCACAGCTGGTATCCCCGAACCTCTTCATCCTCCCGTCTCGGTTCCCCCTGGCCTTGCCCATCTCGGAGCCGTACCTCTTGGTCATTACCCCGCTGGACAGATCCCCTTCTTGGCTCCCCCTCCTGGAGTATCTTCTGTCCCCGTCATGGCCACCCTCTCTCTCCCTAACTTGACCTTGGGCATTCCGGTCTGGTACCTTGACCCCCCAGCCGCCACCTCCCTTGGTCTCCCCAAACCTTATATGGCTTTGACACCGGTTCAACCGATCCCCCTCGCTTCCTCCATAGCCACTGTGCCCCCAGCACCTCCACCGGACCCTTCTCCTGTTGTGCCGGATCCCGAGAGGCCAGGCAAAGCCCACAAGGGGGCAACCCATAACGATCCAGCCCCCCCTACATCCCTTAACCCCCCACGACCACCAAAGCCCGCCATTCGATGCGCTTTGTGTGATGTCGTCAGTCATGCCACTCACATGTGTCCTGAATTACCCCACCTCAAGCTTCTGGTTAACGAGACATTCCCCGACTCTGATCTCCCAGAAGTCCATGTCACTATCCCCACCTCCCTCCCAAAACTCAAACACTTGCGCACAAACCACCCTTGTGCCTTGTGCGATTTTCACGGCCATTACACCCACCTCTGTCCCCACCTTGACGAGTACCGTTCCTCCCTGGACTTGTACCACCAATTCAAGGCCGCTTCGATCGGACCAAAGGACATTCACATTCCGCCTCCCGCTGTTAAGCCAACGGAGCCCTCAGTCACCATTTTGTACCTGTCATCATCCTTGAGACCTAATTCACCAGCCACCCAACCTACCGATCCCCTCAGCTCCTCATCCGACCTTGGATCTGTTGATATCGCCCATATGAGCCCTTCTCATCATGATGAACCGTCCCCCACCACTACTCCCTCGGGTATCCCATCTGCCTCCAATCTTCCCATCTTCCAATCTGATGAAGACATCATGGAAGCCATGACCAACCCCGACTTTCCCTGGGATGATATGCACCATCGCGCATATTTCCTCCCACACCAATCCCACGACCAATACGCTGAGGAAACCAAAGACTTCATCCCCCATGCAGTTGATTGGTTTAAAAACCCCATTCCTGCACCCGATGCTTTCGAAGAAGGAAACATGGCCAATATCTCGTCTACCATCAAAGTTAACATTTCGGCCACACCAGGAATCGAAGAATACATCACATTGGGTGCCCAATGCACCCCGGAAGAAATTGAAACTTACACCAAGCTTTTCAAAGAATTCTGCGATATCTTCGCCTGGTCCTATTCTGAAATGCCCGGACTCGATCCTGCCATTGTCGAGCATCATATCGACACCTGGCCGGACGCCAAACCAGTCCGTCAAAAGATGAGACCCATTCATCCTTCCCGACGTGACGCTATTAAAGCCGGAATCGACAAGCTCAAGCAGGTTGGTTTCATTTACCCCATCGAATACACCACTTGGGTTTCTAACCCCGTTCCTGTTCTCAAGAAACAAGGCACCATTCGTGTCTGCACGGACTTTCGCGACCTGAACAAAGCCTGTCCCAAAGACAACTTCCCCACACCGTTCATCGACCAAATCATTGACGAGTGTGCGGGGCATGAGATCCTATCCTTCATGGATGGTTTTTCCGGATACAACCAAATTGCTATCCGTCCTGCTGACCAACTCAAAACCGCGTTCATTAGTCCGTGGGGAACTTTCGCTTACCGGGTCATGCCTTTCGGCCTAAAAAACGCCGGCGCCACCTTTCAACGGGCCATGTCTTATTGCTTCCACGACTTAGCTCATATTATCCTTGCCTACTTAGACGACCTCACGGCACATTCTAAGCATCGGGCGCAACATATACACGATTTGCGCACCATTTTTCTCCGATGTCGTAAGTATAATATCCGACTTAACCCGTTGAAATGCGTTTTTTGCGTTCCTGCCGGCCGCCTCCTGGGCTTCATCGTGTCTAAGGACGGTATCACTCTCGACCCTTTGAAAGTTCAAGCCATTCTTGAACTCCCCATCCCGCGTACCCTCCGCCAGCTCCAAAGCCTCCAAGGCAAAGCTAATTTCTTTCGTCGGTTCGTCCCTGACTACGCCACCACTGCGCACGGGTTCCTTAGACTCCTACGCTCCCATATCCCCTTTGTTTGGGATACCCATGCTCACGAGTCTTTCGATGCCCTCAAACAGGCTCTCACATCCGCTCCCTTAATTCGCCCTCCCGACTTTAATCGGGACTTCATCCTATATATCTCCGCTTCCACCTATTCGGTCGCTGGAGTCCTTATCCAAGAGGATGATCATGGCATCGCGCATGTGATCTACTATGTCAGTAAGAACCTTGTGGGACCCCCTGTCTCATATTCCTATGACGAGAAATTAGCGCTGGCTATCGTGTTCTCAGTCCAAAAACTTCGTCATTATATCCTTCTGCGCTCCACCAAGGTTGTGACAAATTCCAACCCCATGGCCTTCCTACTGAGTCGTCGTATACTTACTGGGAAGTACGCCCGTTGGGTCGTTATCCTTCAGGAATTCGACCTTGAATTTGTCACCCCAAAAAGTAAGAAAGGCTTAGCCCTCGCTGAGCTTATTTCTGAATTACCTACAGGATCGCAAGACCCTCCCGTTAATGACGATTTTCCTGATGAACACCTGTTTACCATTACTTCCGATGACCCGTGGTACGGCGATATTCTTACTTATTTGCGAACCCAAAAGTTCGCTCTCCACCTTGACCGTGAGGCTCGTCGACGTATCCGACACCAAGCCCCCCGATACCTTCTTATTGGTGACGACCTCTATCGTCGCGGGGTTGATACAGTCCTTCGTCGTTGCCTCACACACGCTGAAGCTGAACAGGTCCTTAATGCCTACCATAGCGGCGCTTGCGGTGGCCACCTCTCCGGTCTCGCTACTGCCCAAAAAATAATGTGCGCCGGGTATTTTTGGCCTTCCCTCTTCGGTGATTGCATCGAGGCAATCAAACACTGTCCCAGTTGCCAACATTTCGCCCCTAAGGTGAGAGCTCCACCAGCTCCCCTCCATCCGGTCGTTTCCACTGGTCCCTTTTGTAAATGGGCCATCGACTTTATGGAGTGTCGCCCGCCATCCTCTAGTAGCCACAAGTATATCATCGTGGCGGTCGACTATTTCACCAAATGGGCCGAGGCCATGCCAACGTTCAACAACACGGCAGCTACCGCGGCCCTCTTTTTCTTTAACCATGTTATAGCTCGCTTCGGGGTTCCCAAGCAACTGGTCTCTGATCACGGAAGACATTTTGAAGATGAGATATGGCGTGAGCTATCCTCACTGTTGGGTTTTGAGCACCAATATTCCTCCTCCTATTACCCCCAAGGTAATGGCCAAGTTGAAGCAGTCAACAAAACCCTCAAGACTATGCTTCAGCGAACAGTGAATCAGCACAAAACCAACTGGCATCTCATGCTCTTTCCTGCCTTATGGGCCTATCGAACCTCTGTCAAAACCGCCACCGGGTTCACCCCTTTCCACCTCGTCTTTGGAGAGGAGGCAGTTTTACCGATCGAGTGTGAAATTCCTTCTCTGCAACTAGCCGTTGAACTTCTCCCTGACACCCAACCACTAAAACAACAACTTATCATGCTTGAGCGTGCCTCCGAAGACCGCCGTATTGCCTTACAAACCATGGAAGCGGCCAAAAAACACACCAAAGCTCAGTATGACCGAAAAGTCCAGCCTCGCACTTTTCACGAAGGCGACCTTGTTCTAGTCTATGACCAGGCCCATGATGTCCTGGGTCATGGGAAGTTCGACTCATTATGGCTAGGCCCTTACATCATTAGTAAGGATCTTGGAAAGGGGGCATACCTCTTAGAGGATTTCGAAGGCCATCCCCTTCCTAACCCTCGCAATGCACTCTATCTTAAGAAATATTACCCTTAGCATTTCCCCTCGGAAATGCATGATTTATTTTTCTTTTAGATAGCCAGCATCTGTTGTTTCATTTTTTCTACTGCACCAGGACCCATCTTCGTCCAACATGCAGTTACCTCACCTCCATTCAAAATCGAATTTCCTCACCTACAACACCTGTACTGGGGGCACCATACTGCCCCCTTACTCGTCCATGTTCGTGTCGATTTTCGTCATGAGTGCCCACTTTGTACTCATGTTTCTATGACCCCCCATTGGGGCCTTTACTGTGTGGCAGCATTATCTAGTCGCCCTTGCTTAGAGCATCCGAGTTGAGTCATCATTGCATTCATGGAGTCTACCCTGCATCCTTTTCCACCCTACTATAGCCCTCCATTCTTTTTTGCTTGGTTCCTCTCTTGTGTCGCATCTCATGACCTTCAGCCCCACTGTCCCCTGTCCCTTTCGATATTTTGTCAGTCGCTGCCATGTCATTCATGCCCTTTATGCTCTAACAAGGGAAGTCGTCCATTCGCCACTCCATCCTTTCCATTTCCACCATCATCGTTAGTATCAGTCTGTCCGTCGCTCTATTGCTCTTCTCTCGTGCCTTAGTTGAGGATCTCTCATTGCCTCACCTACGGCGGACCTCCTTCTGTCGACCTCAGCACAGTTATTCCAGAAGCAAGGTCTAGAGGGCGGTGTACCTTGGTTCCAGCTTCCACTTTTGTTCGGTGCCTCGGATCAGGCAGGGGGATTTCTCACCTACCCTTTGACTTGATTGCTTCTCCAGCTCCTTTCAGCATGATCGAGATTCGTATACTGGAAATTCCAGTGACCCAGCAGCAGCTCTTGATGATTCCCGGGCGTGTGTGAGATGTCTCAGCCCTCATGAGGGGGTGGCCCTGCAGGTAGCCCCCCACATGCCCGGATGACCTCTTCATTGCAGCCTTTGATGCCGCTCCAGATTTTGATGATGTTGGCCTTAGCCACTTGCAGCACCCCTATGATTTGCATGTATCAGTCAGATTTTGTGAGCCCTTCCCCATTTACAGGGGGCATTTGGGTTGTATTTATCTCATGTACTCAGATGATATTGTACTAGTCCTGGCTGTTATACCAGGCACGGCATGTATGTGAGACTATTCATTGTATTTTTATCTGGCTCTTGATTATGCCAGCTGTACTCTATGGTTCGGTCCCTTGTTCACTGGACACACTATTCTTTTGTACTTTGTCACGGCGGGCATAGGTATACCTCCCCCGCCGCCTTCAGCACAGGTACCCTCTCATAACAGAGACTTGTTGCACCTGCGAGTCTCGTCTCCTCAGGGTCTAGTCCTTCAGCACACTATCTACCTCACACTTCTCTCTCTGACATCCCCTTTTGTTGTCTGGTGATTGTATTCTTACAACGTACTTCGGTCATACGATTTGCTCCTGACACTCGCACGCTGGGGGGCAATCTGTTACACCATTTTTTGGTCATCTAACCTTTCATCATTAGATGGACCCAAGTACACCATGTAAGACCGGTTTTACCCCAAGTAAAACTGCTTTCACTATGTTAATTAGGAAACCCCAAAAGGAATAATTAATTAAACCATAATTTAATTATTATTCCCAGTCATGTTTAACCCAAAAACAAAGAAATTAATGAGATAAACCCATAGTTATCTTATTATTTTCTAGGAATAATTATTTAAATAATATTCCTTGCTAAATATGACCAAATCAACCACCATTAATCAAATAAATCATTATTTATTTGATTATATCCCAACCACTTCCTTAAAAAGATAAATAAATCATTTATTTATTTATTTTTCACTAATCAAGGGATTTGACCCAAGTCAAACACCCTTTCCCTCCAACAAATAATAATAAATATTCCATAGAGGTGGATCTAGATTTGATTAACATTATTTTAATCATGCACCAAGATCTAGAATGACCCAATATTTTGTTATAAATAGGAGGGTTTTCCCCTTCATTCTTCACCTTTTGTTGCATATTAGATCACTCTGGATCTATACACTTGGTCTTATTTCTGCCATTTTGCTCCCATTGAGCTCTACCTTCTACATTGGGTTTTTCTACATCTACAAGAGAGAGAAAGCTTAGATCTGAAGTGCTGAGGACTATAAAGAACCCATCCCATTGAGGAGATCTGGATACACCTTCTTGTTTCCTCCCGGGTGCCCTGTAATATAAAAATTCATTCAAAAATCGTGTTCTTGTCTTGTGCATTTGGATGCATGGAGCAAACTCTTTACTTTCTTGCTTAATGTCTTTCCATTTATAGATCTGTTTGTTGCAGCACTTTAACTACTAATTGCAGATCTGAAGATGTTTTGGAGCCATTATTGTTGTTAGGGCTATTAGTTATGCGTAGCTAAAGTGGTTCTTTTTCGTACACTTCGACGAAGAATTCATACTAACACTTTCCGATTTAATTAATTCATGATTGAACATGCTCATTAAATCCCTCTACTTTTTCAGACCTTCCCCCCTACCTACAAAACCCTAAATCCACCATAGATCCACTATTACCTTTCTCCTTTATATCTTTTCAGTTGTAAACCCTTTGATACCTAGACCTGGCTACTTGGTTTCATCCCTGATCCAGCATCAAACCCTAAAACACTCAAAACCTACCTGAGCTTATCATATCTAGCCTAATATCCTTCATATCACAGTTAATCCTTGACTGTGATCTCATTGAGAGAGCCCTCTCAGCTTGGTAGGGCTAGCTACTAGGTCAAAGTGGTTTTTGGTTACCTTTGTCTGTCTCCTTTTCAACCTTCAGAGAACTTGTGGAGTGCTAACATTTTGGCGTCGTTGTCGGGGAACGAAGTGACAGATCTTCCCTTGGTGTACTATTACTTTTCATTGAATTCTAGGCTTGTGGGTGATAGGCCTTAGTGTTCGTGAAGGTTGATTCAAGTTTTAGAGAGCCAAGGGGTAGAAAGAAAGAATACACTGGCTCTGAAAAGATACACAAGATCGAATCCTAATCCACATCCAACTTCTCCTGTTGAAGATTCAGAGAAACTCATCAGAAAACAAAGATCTCAACATTCATAGATCCAGTCGGGTTCATCTACATTGGTAAGGTCTACATCATTTCCTAGAAAAATATTGTCACTTGAAGATATTCCATTCGATCTGAAATTTGAACTATCTCTGTTTAGATCAAAGTCAGAAAATTCCTTGTCTGAAATAGTGTTTGATCCCATGAGGTTGTCTAAAGTTACATCATTAGCTGAAATATTATTTGATTCTCTAAAGCTTGAATATGGTACATTATCTTTAGAATCCAAATCTGAGTCATATTTTGATAGGAAAGTCTAGAGTCAGTTTGATAGACTTGAAAATTAGCCAACTAGCTCCAATATACATCCAAGAAAGCTATAATCCAGTATCGGCAAGAGTCTTTGTTCAATCCAACACCATTTCAATCAGTTGTTTCCACTTCTTCGATCCCTTCTACATCATTTCCTCCTCATAAACCTTCTCAGAATACCCCTCCCATTATTACTCTTGCACCACATTCAACAGGGTTCATGGCAAGATTTGCACCTTTAGTATTACCAGGTCAACTTGCACCCTTACCACATGGCTATGGTCAAAAGATTCCTCTCTATGATGAAACCTGAGAGATTAGTGCCAGACGACACCTAGTGAAAGTTACAGATTTCATTGATTTAGAAGAGATTAATGCCGATGATGCAAAAATTGGGATCATTACCCAAAGCTTCTCTAGGGATGTAAAAACATGGTTACGTTCTTTGACTACCCATTCCATAGAAAATCCACAGTAATTAACTGATGCATTTATAGCTAGATGGGAAGTGAAAAAGAATCCACTTTAGGTTCTTTCCGAATATGAAAACTTAAAAAGAAATCCTAATGGACCTGTTCAGGATTTTACTACTCGCTTTAACCAAGTATATAACTCAATCCCCAATGATATCAAGCCTCCTCCAGGTTTAGCTCTCTTGCACTATCCGAATGATTTTTATCCTTATATGGCATATCATCTCCGAGAAAGAAGCCATGTAACACTTGAGGAGATGCAGAAAAACGTGGTTAGTGTCGAAGCAAATTTTATGATCAAAAAGTCAAAGACCAAAGGTGAAATAAAGGTGGAAATTAAGGAAGAACCATCCACATCCTCTGATGCAAAATTGGATACTCTTATTAGGACTATGGAGAGAATGGTGGATAGAATTTCTATCACTGGAATGCAACCAGAAACTCAAGTTCGAAATCCTAATTTCTGAGGTCAGCAGCAGCAGCCTCAGTTTAGGATTAAATAGAGGGAACAAAGAGCTCCAGAGCAGCCAGCCCAACATCCGCACTCCTTTGCAGCAGAATTATGCTCAAGGGGTTGAAGAGGAATATGAGATTGTAGAAGAGAATCATTTCTTCACAAAAGATGTACAGCCTATCTTCCTTACAGAGGATGAATAATGCATTGAAAGAACATATTTATCAAAAGATGAGGATTATATGCTTGCAAATGATGATGAGTTGGAGGTCTAATTTGATGACTATCAACAGGGGTATCTCAATGCTCTTAGCTCATAGCAGAGACAATATTCTTTGAAAAACCGAGATATTCCTATCACTCCTATCCAGAAGAGGAAAATTCAACAAAAATATAATCAGCCCAAGCAAAATCTCCAAGTTAGTCAAAACAAGGGAAAGGAGCCTTCTACTACAAATCAGAGCAAGAACAAACAAGCATCTACAAGTACACCAAACAAAGAGAAAGAAGGCCAAAAGAAGAAATCTGCAACAAAGGACCAGCCCAACAAGAGGGACATTGTTGTAAAAGAGGTAGATAAACAATCCAATCTGTTTAGCTTAGAAAATGAAATCTCTAAGTTGAAAGTTTCTATCCCTTTGACCGAGCTTGTGAAAAATAACCAATACAAATCTCGTGTTGCTAAAATGTTGAAAGTAGACCCTATGTCAGATATGGTTAATGTTGAATTTGATCAACCTTAGCTGCTTTTTGGTCTAACCATAGATGGTCAACTAGAAGAGAGTGAAGATCCCCCTTTTTATCTCAGTTTGAGGGTTCATTAGTGTATCTTCCATAATTCCATGCTTGATTTTGGAGCTTCTCATAACCTGATTCAAAAGGCCATAATGGAAAACTTGGGCTTGGACATAACCTGGCCTTACTCTTTTGATCTTTACTCTTTTGATTCTAGTAGAGTATGATGTCTCGGCCTTATAAAGGATTTGGTGGTTTCACTTGAGAAAATTCCTGCTAAAAATGTCTTAATGGATGTGGTAGTGCATGATATACCTCCATGGTATGGCATGTTGTTTTCAAGGTCTTGGGGAGAAAATTTAAGAGGTAATCTGCAATTGGATTTATCTTATGCCACTATCTCGGTTTTTGGGCAACCAAGGAAGTTGTATCGGGAGAAAAAAAATGAAGTATATGATCATCAGTAAAGAGAAACCAAATAATCACCCTATTAATTATGTACATACTGATTTTGAGTCCTTTATTTTGTTTAATGATAGTGGTTTTGATGATTTAGATAGCCATATTATAGAAGTTGAGGAAATTCTAGAAATTTCAAATAGTGTTCGAGCAGTTTTGGATTAAGGACAAGGAAATCAGCCTAGTACTTCAAAGCAAATACCAGAAAAATTAGAAAAAGGAACTGAACAGGTTGAAAGAGTAGCCCAAAAGGAAGAAACAAATCAGTCTGCAAAATTCCAACTTCTTGGTGATGAAAATCGTCTTTGGACCATGGATTTCGATGGTGCCTTAGGAAAAGATGGGGCAGGCATCAGAATCTGGATCTGTAGTCCAATTCATCAATCAAGTAAAATTCCAAAAAGTGTGAGATTGTGTTCCTATAAGTTAGCTTTCGATTGCTCCAATAATGAAGCCGAGTACAAAGCATTAATCATCAGTCTCAAAATTCTGAAAAATTTAGGTGCAAAGAGAATCTTTGTTTATGGTGACTCTGAGCTTGTAATAAATCAAGTTCAAGGGGAATATCAGGCAAAGCATCCAAGGATGAGAGCATGTCAAAATTTTGTACTTGACATTCTCAAAATGTTTCCTGAATATACTCATTCCAAGAATTAAGAATCTTATGGAAGATTCACTTGCCACAGCAGTAAGTAACTTTAATATTCCAATATTCTATAATAGGAAGTTTGAAATTCATGTCAAACACTGACCAGTCGTCCCTGACAACTTGAGGTATTTTCAAGTGTTCTAGGATGACAAACAGGTGAATAATTTTGTGCATATGGAAGGTGAGTTTGAAAAATCTTATATTGATGAGGTATATAATAAAGATGATCAAGTGATCGAGGCTACTCAAGTTGATTTGTTACAGTTTAAATATAATAACATTCCAAGGGGTATTGTACCTTTGGAAGAGTTGTTTGATCAATATGATGTTGCTAGAAAGCTGACCATGGTTCCTACCGAGAAAGGTGTCCAAGATGTGAATATTGGAACAACAGACAATCCCAAAATGGTCAACTTGTCCAAGTCCTTATCTCCAGAGACGAAAGGAAAATACATAGCCTTGTTATTTGAATTTTCTAATGTGTTTTCTTGGGACTATGTAGATCTTAAAGTATATGACATAAATATCATCCAACATACAATTCTGGTCAAACCTGATAAAAATCCCTTCTGACAAAATTGAGAAGAATTAATCCAAAAATTGTTACCGTTAATAGAGAAAGAGGTAAACAGACTATTTAAAGCTGGTATCATTGTTCCCATTAGATTTTCAGAATGGATGTCAAATATCTTTCCAGTGATAAAGAAAACGAGAGAGATCTATATTTCTATTGATTTCAGAAACTTGAATAAGGTATCCTTAAAACATAACTATAACCTTCCTAAGATGGACCATATTCTGCAAAGAGTGGTTGGATCCTCTCGAATGTCACTTCTTGATGGATATTCAGGATATAATCAAATCTTGGTGCATAAGGATGACCAAGACAAAACTACTTTCACGACACCTTGGGGCAGATTCAAATATTTCAAAATGCCATTTGTGTTGAGATTGCAACAAGATGATGAGCTTAGTGGAAAGGAGTCACCTTCACTAAGTGGGCCCGCAGGCTATTTTTGGCGCAAAGTCTATTTTTAGACTATGTCTATTTTTAGACATATGGATCATGTTCTATGAGTTGCAGGATGCTATTTGTGGATGGTTGGTCAAATCGGAAAAAATAGATGGACTTCTATTTTTAGACATATTGGGCAGAATCTATTTTTAGATTGCCAGTCTAAAAATAGATATGTCGAATATTATTAGCTCTTAATAATATTTGGACTCTAAACATTATCTTGTTCTCTTGGAGCACTTCAGTTAAGTGCACAGATGTGGCACAGGAGCTGACAGAAGGAATTACAATATTCCTGAGGGTTAAGTGGAGCTATTGCATGGATACTTCAGTTAGAACTCATGTGACAGAGTTTGGTGGAATTGATTGAGGAAGTTAATGGAGTTGTGTTCAGTTTAACTAATCTAAACATAGTTGAGCTATTTGTATCTAGTTTAACTGATTGATACAATTAGTGAGAGTGTTGTGAATTAATTATTAATTAATTCACTAATTATAAACTCATTAATCAACTAAAGAATACATCAGTTAACTTCAGTGCATGGACAGTTTCAGTGGAGACCAGTGAAGAGGTAGGTGAAAGAGCAGTGTGACTATCAGTTGTGAATATATTGGTGCATGAGTTTGCACCACACATTGATGGAGATGCCAATGAGGATTGCCTTGTGATGCATACCGGAGTGGTTGAACTCGGTCCTAGACCATTATTCATCTTGGATTACTTGCTTGATGAGCGTAACAGGTGGAGCAGATTGGAGCATGTGACTTGCTAGATCTGAGCTTGTGTAGTGTGTAGCATGTGAGATAGTGCTGAGAGCTTGTGAGGAGCTTTGTGCTATGTATTGTTACATGAACTCTATCATTATAATATACAGATAGTTGGGGGTTTTCAGCTTTAAGCTTTCCCATTACATACTGTGTGTATATGTGTGATTGTTTATGATTTTAATGTGCGCATGCGATTGTTTATATTTCCGCAAAATGATGATCAATAGTAGAAGAGGTTATGTATTATACATAAGCTCAAATAGTGTGTGATCAGGATAATATCGGTGAATAATTTAACATTTATTCAAATTTATACATGGTATTGGAGCAGTATTGATCATTGGAGCAATTGCAAAACATTGAAGCAGTTGAGTTGTGTGCTGGTGGAATTCGAATTTGCAGCAATGTTTTCTTGGTGTCGAAGTTGAGATGTCTTTCAACGGATTGCGATTGGAGTATGCCCTTGAGAGACGACTCGGAATTATATTGCATGGAAGAGATGAGATGGAAGATGTTAGATCATAGATTTGAAGGAGTTCATAGATGCAGAAATTCCAAAACCTACTTCTAGTGATGTTGCCGTACTTGACACATGGAAAAAGAAGACGGCAAAGTGTCAAAGGATTCTGTTGGAAGGTGTGAAGGATCACATAGTATCCATAATTCATGGGAAAGCTTCTACATTCTTGATGTGGAAAGCTTTGACAGATTTATTCCAAAGCAAGAGCAACCAAAGGAAGTTGGCGCTCAAGGACAAACTCAGGAACATAAAGATGGAGAAAGGCGAAAGTATGCCCAAGTACCTCACAAAGTTCATCCAATGCAGGGATGAGCTGGGAAGTGTGGGGGTTACTGTTGATGATGAGTACTTGGTGAGCTTGGCTCTCCTTGGGCTTTCGAAGAGTTGGCACTCCTATCAGGACTCTATCAATGGTCAGGAGAAATTTCCAGGATGGGAGCGACTTTGGTCGGATCTTGTGCAAGAGGAATGGCGAAATTACAGGACGAATCTTCATTAAAGAACTTTGATGAAGAAATTGTGCTTTGGCTGCAAGCAAAGAAGGGAAGAGCAAGAAAGCTTCTCATTAGGTACGAAAGGCAAGAAATGGAAAGTGTTGTATGGCGCTTTCTGTGCCAACATGGAGTGAATGCCACAAATTGTGTGAAGAAAAAATACAGTAAGACAGCTGGATCTGTGATTTGGAGAGGGTAACAGACTCGCGGAGCTGGATTTTTCGCTGATCGCATGCTTGGTTTCAAGTTTGATGGGTTCAGTGTGGTTTCTGGAAAGTGGTGCATCTTTTCACATGACAGGAGATCGAGATTTGTTTACTGATCTGGATGAGAAAGATCTTGGAATGCACATCGAGATGGGCGATGATGGTAGATACGGTGCGACCGGTATCGGTACCATTTCCTTTGAGAGGGAGTTTGGTAAACCCTTCAGATTGAAGGAAGTGATGCATGTTCCAGGATTGAAGAAGAATCTTATCTTTGTGGCGATGTTAGAAGACAAGGGATATGATGTTGTCTTTAGCGAGGGAAAGGCTTTCCTGTGCAGCAAGGCAACTAGTGAGACTCAGAGGATAGGGGTTCGAGTTAAGAACCTTTATCAATTGCTGGCAGATGGCTGCATAGCAATGGCAGGCAAGGCAGAAGGAGTGGTGAGCTGGGATGATGGCAATTTGTGGAACTGGAGATTGGGCCACCTTCACCATGGAGCTTTGAAGATACTACAGCAGACTTCTACTGGGCTTCCTAAGGGTACTCTTGCGCAGTCAGATCAGTGCAAGGGATGTACCTTGGGAAAATTTGTGAAAGCCACCTTTCACGAGAAGGATAGTCGCGCCACGACGATCCTTGAGAGAATTCACACATACGTGTGTGGACCTTTCTCAGTAGCTTCGACAAGAAAGGCTGTGTATTATGTGATCTTTCTTTTGGATGTTTTTTTCCTTAGTGCTAGATCTTCTATGCAGCAGAAAGCAAGACATACTCAAAGTTCTGTGAGTTCAAGAAGTTGGTTGAGAAAGAATCTGGGAAGCTGTGTGAAGGCTCTAGAGCAAATAATGGTGGTGAATTCATCTCTCGGCGATTCATGACTTTTTGGCAGTCGCAAAAGGAATTCGAAGAGAGCTCATAGCACCTCATAACCCACAACAGAATGGGGTTGCTAAGCGTAAGAACAGAGATCGTGTGTCGCACCCAAGTGAGCAAGCCGTATGATCAAAGGCCTACCCATTCACCGGGCTGGGAGGCATGCACATCCCAAGATATGTGCAGAACCGTTGTCCTCACAGGATACTTGGCATGAGTACACCCGAGGAGGCGTTTTCTAGTAAGAGGCCTGATATTTCCCATTTGAGGATTTTTGGTTCACCTATTTACATTCATGTGAAGAAGGATGCTAGGAAGAAGTTGGAGCCAACTGCATAGGTTGGGATATTTTTGGAGTACACTGATACACCCCACAACTATCGTGTGTATTTTCCAGATAGTCGCAAGACTTTTGTGCGACGGGATATCAAATTTCAGGAGGAGAAAGCCATGAAGTGTTCGCTTGAGAGGGAGCTACACTTGCATGCAGAGGAGGAGCTATTAGTTCCTAAGGATGAATCTCAGGATGTGGATCAGCCACAAGATGAGGTTCATGGAGTGGAAGATACCACTCATGCAGCGCCAACCATCAGAGGGCGGAAGCGCACTATAGAAGCTGAGCGACTGGCTCAAGATGTAGAGAAGGTTGTAGGAGCACCTACATCACAGCGCAGACAGAGACAGTCACCTGACCGGTATACTGGATACATGGCTCTTGTGAGAAAGTGTATCGTGACAGCCACTTTCTGGTTCTGAGAAGTCAGGAGGATGGTAAGCAGGTGAGATGCCATGAAGAAAGACATGATTCAGATTGAAAATGTCATAAAGTGTGCATGGGAGATTGTCCCAAGACCAGAGGGGAAATCAGTGGTGGGTTCGCGATGGATCTACAAAGTGAAGCAGGCGGCTGACGGGAGTGTGGAGAAGTACAAGGCGAGATTTGTCACCCGTGGCTTCTCATAGATCGAGGGGATCAATTATGAGGAGACCTTTGCACCTGTCGCAAGGTACTCTTCCATAAGGACGATCCTAGCTCTCTCGGCGCAGATGGGATGGCACATCCATCAGATGGATGTGAAACCGTGTTCCGAGAACTAGAGTCACGAGAGGGAGGTACACAGAGCAGCCCAAAGGTTTTGAGATCTTAGCAGCTTCCATCGCATAAAAGTGTGCTCAAGAGAGCATTGTATGGGTTGAAACAAGCACCTCGTGCTTGGTACACATGGATAGACAGTTATTTCACCGGACTTGGATTCTCCAAGAGTGAGGCGAATCTGAACCTATACCAGATTGTGGTGGAGGGTAAGTTGTTGATCATTGTACTTCATGTAGATGATTTGATTTTGACAGGTGATGAGTTTTTGATACTCTCATGCAATGATGATCTTGCAGAAGAGTTTGAGATGAAGGACTTGGGCCTCCTTCATTATTTCCTGGGATTGGAAATTTGGCAGCGCAGTGATGGCCTGTTTATTTCTCAAGGCAAGTATGCCCGGGAGATACTGGAGAAGTTCAACATGCATAGCTGCAAGCCTGTTGATACTCCTGTTCCTGGTGGATGGAGGAAGGAGGATGCTACTTCGGTGGAGGTAGTGGATGCCACTATTTATCGACAGTTGGTGGGGTTTCTTATGTATCTGGTCAACACACGACCCGCCATATTCTATGCTGTTAACCATCTTTCACAAGCTATGGTTAAGCCTACCAAGCTCTACTGGAAGGCAGGCAAGCATGTATTGATATATCTCAGAGGCAATACTCAGATATGGACTGCAGGCCACATGGGCCTATATGAGGTGAAGCCGTGTGGCTTACGATGCATTGGGCTTAAGCCCAATCTGCCAGAAGAGAACATCCTGGGAGGGATTTTTAGTACCCACCCCCCACGCTGCGCGTAAGAAGGTAGATCTGTGGCACTCATTTCAGCAGAGGCCGAGTATATGGCAACGAGTTTGGTTGCATGTGAGGCTATATGGATGAGGAAGATCTTGGTCGGGTTGTTCAGTTCACACTTAGAGCCTACTGTGATTTATTGTGATAATAAGAGTTGCATCAAACTCTCGGTTAATCCAGTATTTCATGACAGATCTAAACACATTGACATTCGGTATCATCATATCAGAGATTGTGTGCAGCAGAAGATCATGTTACTTTCATACATTCCTACGGAGGATCAGGATGCTGATATCTTGACGAAGGCGCTCACCAGGAGCAAATTCGAATACCACAGGGGCAGGATAGGGGTTGCAGATAATCCATATCTTGTTGAGAGGGAATGTTGATATTGCAACAAGATTATGAGCTTAGTGGAAAGGAGTCGCTTTCACTAAGTGGGCCCGCAGGCTATTTTTGGCGCAAAGTCTATTTTTAGACTATGTCTATTTTTAGACATATGGATCATGTTCTATGAGTTGCAGGATGCTATTTGTGGATGGTTGGTCGAGTCGGAGAAAATAGATGGACTTCTATTTTTAGACATACTGGGCAGAATCTATTTTTAGATTGCCAGTCTAAAAATAGATATGTCGAATATTATTAGCTCTTAATAATATTTGGACTCTAAACATTATCTTATCTTCTTGGAGCACTTCAGTTAAGTGCACGGATGTGGCACATGCAGCTGATAGAAGGAATTATTCTATTCCTAGGGTTTAGTGGAGCTATTGCATGTTGACTTCAGTTAGAACTCATGTGATAGAGTTTGGTGGAGTTGATGAGACAATTAATGGAGTTGTGTTCAGTTTAACTCAGTTAAACATAGTTGAGCTAGTTGTATCTAGTCTAACTGATTGATACAATTAGTGAGAGTGGTGTGAATTAATTATTAATTAATTCACTAATTATTAACTCATAAATCAACTAAACAATACATCAGTTAACTGCAGTGCATGGACAGTTTCAGTGGAGACCAGTGGAGAGGTAGGTGAAAGAGCAGTGTGACTATACTAGTGCATGAGTTTGCACCACACATTGATGGAGATGCCAATGAGGATTGCGCAGTGCATACCAGGTGGATTTGAACTCAGATTGGGCCATTATTCATCTTGGATTGCGCAGTAGAGGCAGGCTAATAGGTGGAGCAGATTGGAGCATGTGTTTTGCTAGATCTGAGCTTGTGTAGTGTGTAACAACTGGAGATTGTACTAAGAGCTTGTGAGGAGTTTGTACAATGATTGTTACATGATCTCTATGATTATAATATATAGATAGTTGGGGTTTTTCAGCTTTAATCTTTCCCATAAATACTGTGTTTATATGTGTGATTGTTTATGGTTTTAATGTGCGCATGCGATTGTTTATATTTCCGCAATTAATGATCAATATTAGAAGAGGTTATGTATTATGCATGAAGCTCAAATACTGTGTGATCAGGATAATCTCGGTGAATAATTTAACAGTTATTCAAATTTCTACAATTCGGGCTTAAGAATGCAAGAGCCACTTTTTAGCGAGCGATAATCATCGCTTTCGAAAATGAAAAGGATGTTTTTCTAGTAGTGTACCTTGACGATCTAACTATTTTCTCCCATTCTGATTATGAGCATTTATATCATTTGAGATTTGTATTTCAGAAGTGCAGAAAATTTGGGATTTCACTCAATCCTAGAAAGAGTCCTTTTGCCATGGAAGAGGGAAAACTTCTTGGCCATATAATCTTCAAAGATGGTATCTGTATTGATCCCTCTCGGATTGAATCCATTCAACGAATATATTTTCCACGTAACAAGAAGGAGATCCAAGCCTTTAATGGTAAGATGAATTTCTTGAGAAGATTTATCCCAAACCTTGCTGAGCATCTTCGAGAGATGACCAATATGCTCAAAAAGGACAGCGAGGTAAGGTGGTCAGAGGATGCTAAAAATTCATTTAATTCGGTTAAGTTTTCTTTGACAACAGCTCCTATTTTGATCAGTCCTGACTATACCATTGATTTCATCATATTTTCATTTGCCTCTGAACATACTTTGGCCATTTTTTTTATGCAAAAGAAGGATAAGACCGAGCAGCCCATTTCTTTCTTCATTCGTACCATTAGAGATGATGCCCTTAGATATAACATCATTGAGAAGCAATCCTTGGCCCTAGTAAAGGCATTAAAGGACTTTAGAGTGTATATTCTTCACTCACACATTCTAGCCTATGTTCCTAATGCAGCAGTGAAGGATGTCCTAATGAAAACTGATCTGGAAGGCATAAGAGGAAAGTGGATAACATCTATGCTAGAATATGATCTCAAGATCAAGCCTACAAAGCTTATCAAAGGTCAGGGATTGGACAAGATGATGGCTGAATCCAATTTACATGCACTTGATATCTATCTGATTTCAGTTTTGTCCAAAGGAGAAGATGATGACTCACTCATACAAGTATCAGAAATTTTTCTCTCATCCCCTTGGTATGCCAACATCATTTATGTTCTTCAGCATCTTAATCCTCCCCCATATATGTCTAAAATCAAGGGTAGATCATTAAAGTTAAAATATTCCAAGTACTGCATTTTAGACAGCGCTCTATATTGGAAATACCGAGGAGGTGTCTTGATAAATTGTCTGGTAGAAGGTGAAGCCAAGGAGGTAATGAGTGATTTTTACAAAGGCGATTGTGGAGGTCATTTGTTTTGGAAAACTAAGGTGAATAAAGTATTGAGGGTTGGTTATTATTGGCCTACTCTCTTTGTTGATTTGTATAAAACCGTAATGAGCTGTCAAAAATGCCAAATATTTCAAGGTAAAAGGAAGTTTCCCCCACTTCCTTTGCAGCCCATATCAGTGCAAGCGTCATTTCAGCAATGGGGCCTTCATTTCATTGGATAAATACACCCAACATCTTTCGCCCAACATAAATGGATCTTGACAGCTACCGACTACTTCAGCCAATGGATTGAAACAATCCCAATGAGGCAAGCTACTGATTTAGTCATTATTCAATTTTTGGAAACTAATATTTTGTCTCGATTTGGTTGTCCCAAAAACAAAAATTACAGATAATGAGGCTGCATTCAATTCCAAGAAAATGGTTGAGTTTAGCAAGAAATACAACATCAAATTGGGTCACTCGACTGCATATTATCTGCAAGGTAATGGATTGGCCGAATCTTCAAATAAATCTTTGGTCAACATTATAAAGAAGATGTTGGAGGAGAACAAGAAAAATTGGCATAAGAAACTTATTAATGCCTTGTGGGTGGATAGAGTGAGTAGCAAAAATTCAATAGGTATGTCTCCCTTCAAATTGGTATATGGAGTTGACACAGTTTTCCCTACATCACTTTTTGTCCCAATGATGAAACTATTACAGGATGAAGGTAGTGAAATGAATGATGTGCATCGCCGGATCAATCAAATTATTCATCTCCAACAAACCAGGGATGAGGTGTTTCAAAACACCTCTGAGCTTCAAGAGAGAATTAAGAAGGTATATGACCGCAAGACAAAGGAAGATGATTTCAAAATTTTTGATGTGGTCCTTAGTTGGGATGCTAGAAACGAAGAGAAAGGGAAACACGGTAAATTTGAGAACTTGTGGAAGGGACCATACAAAATTTTAGCTTCAAGAGGACAGCATGCTTATTTATTGGAGGAAATGAATGGAGAATATTGCATAGGAGGACGAGTCAATGGTAGGCTTCTCAAACACTACCTTTTCTTAGCAGATTGCTGAATTTTATTAACCTCATTGTATATATCAGTTTATTTTTTCCATCGAAGTGTGAAGGAGAGAATCACCAGAGCTTGGAGCCCGAAGTGAAGGCCATAAATCTCCCTTGAATTGTTGTTGATTTCTAAGTTCAGTAAAATTCAAGTTAGTTCAATTTTGAGTCAGTTTTCATTATTAAGTCTCGTCTTTTTATTTTTGACTCCATGCCCAATGGTTAGGCTACTTGATCTATGATGTTCTTGACACCTCCAAGGAGCTGCGATCCCCAAATGGAGCCAATGTTAGTGTCAATCTGTTCAGCCTGTCACCAGTGATCAAATATGATCTTACCATGTCTTGTTAGGTTCTCAAAGTCAATTTTTTGTCATTTCATTAGGTTATAAAATAAAAATTTGGTCACTGGATAGTGTGTCTAGGGTTATTTCCACTCCTTTCAAAAATTTTACATGTTGATCCTTGTCATCTCTCAATTGAGTGTACCATCATTGAAAGGTCATCATCATCACTTCAATTAACATCATCATGATTTCATTCATTTCAGTGTTTCCATTAGGTCATTAGGGTTTCAGCCATCCAAAATCTGTCATTCCATCTGGAAAATGAGGAGTGGTAATAGGTAAATTTGTTCTATGAATTTGGTTTCAAATGTAATTTATGTTTCATAAATGTAATAAGTTCCTAATGTTCCTAAAGTTGCATAGGAAAGTTTCAAAGCTACAAGTTTTCAAAGCAAAATGAAAAGACATGTAGTGGGCCATCCCACTACTATGAAGAAAAGTGACCATCACAAGCTATAAAAGACCAATTCAAGCTCATTTTCTTATTCACCTCATTGAATAAGGGTTCTCTCTCACCTACCAAGGCAATCTCAGCAAATTCATGTCAAAAACAATCCAAAATTTGATGCCAAAGCAGCCACGTTGCGCTTTCAGTGCTACACGCTGTGTTTTCTCTCTCAAAGGCATCAAGTCATTCAAGGCTATCAAGGTGTCTAGATTCATTGCACAAATAAGTTACACCTCAATAACCTCCCCTTGTAGCTCAATTTCATAGTTTTAGAGTGTAAACCCTCCATTGGCCCCTACGCTGCATTTTAGTGGTTGGCTCATGTTTTCAAAATTTTCAGGGTAAACACACTTCCCATAGACTTGTTACCCTCCATCACATTCAAAACCATCTCCCATAGCCTTCACACCCCTTCATTCCCATTTCCTAAGTCCCAAACCCTAAACCCTAGCCTAATACTACAAATTTCGACAGTTTTCCTAGCTAGGACTGATTAAAAATTCCCTAGCTCAATTCCCATACCCATTTCACTCCATTTCACTTCCTATAGTTCTGTAAGACCCCTGTCCATCTCCCTAAATTTTCCCACTCCCATTTCCCTTCCCTAACCCCTTCATCCTATCACTTTTCTCCCTTCCCCTGTTTTGTCCCATTATCATTTTTCCCCTTGCAAACAATCAAATGGAGGAGAAGAAGCCTTACAATAAGGGAGGCCAGTTGTTGAGATATGATCCCTTAACCACTCATGAAATTGTGTCTTCACCATTATCCAAGCATTGTTTTCAGAGTGCATGATGTCTTCCTTTTTGTGAGCAAGTTGAGAGAGTCAAATACCATGCCACATTGACCAAATTGTTTTCCACTCAGCTCAAAAAGGATAAGGTCATGATTGCATGGGTTACTTTCACTATATCAACTGATGTAGTAGTTGAGGCCACAGGGAGACCCAATCATGGTGAAAAATGATTTAAAAACCAAGACCTAGACATTTAAAATTATCAGCCCTATCTCAGAAGACATTATCAACAACACATGAAGAATATTTTTCTTGTTGGGCACCTCCTTGAGAAGTATACACTACTATTGAATATCATCATGAAGTACTTCACTTGTGAGGGAATATTTTCTAGACTATATGGTATCATTTTAGACTTCTCATGCATTTAACAGGGGCAAAGCCACTCAATTTTCCCTATTACCTCTACAAAAGTTTGGCAAATATGGAAGAAAAAGTTCATCATAAGCAGAGTAGTCTTGAAGGCATCCTCTTCCATCATGCTCTTATCAAAATCATTGTTTTACACCAGCTTGAAAAGAAGAGCATCACTTGGGAAACTTTCATGGAAGCAAATGTCTTTTTTCCTTCTAGTAGCCAGCCTAATAACCCTAGTTCACCATCAGCACCATCTAGACATGTGGAGATTGGCTCACCTAGCATAGTTTCAGTGAGGAGGAAGATTGAGGTCACTTAGACATACTACAAGGGTAGAAGGCTTGTGTTTTCTCCTCATATTGAGGAAGGGGCCAAGCCCACATCAGCAGAACAGGGATTACCTTTACATCATGAGACATCATTTCATGATGAGGAGCTCATCCATCATGACATTGACATAGTAGACTTAGAAGCCAGTGAAGAGCATGAAAACCTAAAAAAATCATCAAGGACAAGGATGCTCTAGATCAAATAACTCAAGGAAAAATTGGCAAGGGCTACTTTCATAATTTCCTTCCTGGAGCAAGAGAACAATTAGTTGAAGGTAAAACAGTTGTCTTTAGAGAAGAATAAATTTGAAGCTAGTATGCAAGATGTGATAAGAAAAGTAATGGTTGACAATGAAGATTCAGAAAAGCATGAAGAGCAGGTGACAAGGAAGAGGCCAAGGACCATGGGTCTCCGAAGAGCACTTCAGAAAGAAAGAGAGCAAAATCCACCAAATGAAGAATTGATATTTGAAGAAAGGATAGCAATGAAAATAGGGAGTTTTGGCTTGAGAAATTCAATATTAACTTGGAGAAACTCCTTGACAAGGCCAACAGAGACAAAAAGTTAAAAAAACACATGGCTGACCACTACTACACCAAGAATCAAATTTACAAAGTCAAAGTCAAACAATTGCAAGCAAAACTGAAGGAAACCATAATTAGTCAAAAGGAGAAGAGTAACTTGGAGATACTTGTTGATGCTTCCTTAGTAGCATAACATACCTTGTCAGGCATCTATGGACCAATTTTGAGGCATTTAGGAGAAAATTTTTATTTTTGTCAGTTTTTGGTGAAAATTAGAAATTTTGAAAACTAGTCACGCTGGCAAAAGTGCAGCGTGGGCCACATTGCGCTTTTGTTGGGGAGGTCCAATGGATGCACTCTCAGCATTGATGGATTCCTCTTGATGTGTACTTCAATACTAGTCAGCGATGGAGCCATGTCAGCCACTTTTGGAGGGTTAAAATGCCCAAAAACTAGCAAAAATGATCTTTTTCCCACTTTTTGGAGGCCACACTACGCTTTCTGAGTACTCTTGGGAGAATGAAGTTTTGGAGGGCTAGGAGCCACATTTTTGAGTGCTTGAACATCCTATCATGTACCAGACATCGAGGGTTTTCCATATCAAATTTCATATCAGCATTTGGACACCTGGAAGGCCTTCAAATTGACTTTTTCCCCAGCACGTTGCGCTTTCTCCAGGCACGATGCACTTTCTCCAACAGTTATTTTTCAGAGGCAGTTTGATGTAGTTTGACTTTTTACATTTGTAATTGATAAATGATGATAGTTTTGTGATGTCATGAAGTGTAATTGAGCTGGTAAATAGTGAAATAGGGTAGATACATGCTTGTTGGTGTAATATTTGGTCAAACGTATCTAGTTTCCTATGATGAGGTGAATTGGTTGACCTTCCCTAGACATTAGGGTTTTGTTGAGCATATCATGTAATCATCTCCACAACTAATGGATTCAACCCCTGATAGAGGGGATATGTTGTTTTGGTCTATATCTATCATTTTCAGAGTAATTTGACTGGTTGGACATCAGAGGATTGTAACTATTGTAGCTTGTACTTTCAATTTCATATTCAAAAATCAAAGCATGCAGTTGCAGATATTATCTATGAATTCATGTGCAGTGAGTTTATGATCATGTATTTTCTCTGTTATAGTCTTTGATGAATGATATATAGCTTCTCTTTCCATATCTTGTATCTTTAGTGGCTTTCCTTATAGTTCATAGGCAAAATTCTATTGATTTAGCTTTGTTTATATGGAAATGTCATTTTGTGTTTCATGCTTCCAGTTTAATGAATTCATGATTGAACATGCTCATTAAATCCCTCTACTTTTTCAGACCTTCCACCATACCTACAAAACCCTAAATCCATCATAGATACATTACTACCTTTCTCCTTTATATCTTTGCAGTCGTAAACCCTTTTATTCCTAGACCTAGCTACTTGGTTTCATCCATGATCCAACATCAAACCATAAAACACTCAAAACCTAACTGAGCCTATCATATCTAGCCTAATATGCTTCATATCACAGTAAATCCTTGACTTTGATCTCATTAAGAAAGCCCTCTCAACCTGGTAGGGCTAGCTACTAGGTCAAAGTGGTCTGTGGTTACCTTTGTCAGTCTCCTTTTCAACCTTCGGAGAACTGGTGGAGTGCTAATAGAAAGTTTGATGAGGTTGGGGCCACTCTCAATCATCTCAAATGATTAATGATCATGTAGAAATTTTAATTAAAATGGTAGAAAGGAAATGAAAAAAAAATCTTCAAAAGTTACATATGATTATTTCAAGTTGGCTTGTGTCATTGTGTGTCAAGCAAGTAATTTTTTCCAAAAATAAATATGGCTTTTATAATCCAAAATGGATCTAAACAAGCGAATGGTTGTAAGACTTGGTACCTAAGTGTAATTTGGAATTAATGAGGTTATGTAAAATGTTAAAAACAATGAAAATGTAGCAGTAAAAGAGACAAAAGAGGCGGAAAACAAGAATCAAATAAAATAAAAATGAAAAGAAGAAAGAAAAGATTAAGGAATGAGAAATGAAAATTCAATCTCGTTGGCCTTCCCATTACCCTAGCTCTATTATCATAATTTCACTCTCAAAGGGATTTTTGCTTATTATTGGCCAACGGGTAATGGATGCATACATAGACATGAGCTACATCGTCACCAGAGATTGTCAAAATAAGACTAAGTAACCATTCAAAGCTAGTTTTCCTATCTAGGTTTCCAGGGTAAATGTGGTGTCATTCTATATGAACTCTTTTGTTATTACTGAGTAAATTTTAGTGTTTGTGATCTTGTTACTCTTGTTTTGTTTAATGTACTGCTCTAAGAAAATTAAGAATTGTAAGAAGGAAATATTTTGTATTTCAATATATTCTTGGTTATTTTAATGGTGTGAGGATTCATGTAATATTCCTAATTAGCTTCCAGCTAGTTGGAATATTAAATTTTTCTTTTGTCATTTAGATAGATGAATAAGAGGGTAGGGAGACCCATAAATCTCCTTAGTAGGAATAAAACCACTTCTAATGTGAATGTGGATCATTGTATCCGCTGAATAAAGCACTTTTAGGTGTGAACAGGGGCCAAAGCATGTGGATAGAGTCAAGGTTGACCAAATCAATAGCGTTGTCATGGAGGTAGTGGAGAGTTAATGGAGGATAGCACAGTCATGGAGGAGGAGTATATGCATGAGAGTAGCATCTTTAATCAGTGGGAACCAAGGTGAGGAAGCTCACCAAGCATATAAGGAAGGGGATGGCAGCCATAGAAGTCATTATGAATATTGTTTTTGTCTTGGTGTTTTATGACTTTCTGCACGCTTCAGCTGTTTAGCGGAGTTTGCTGTGCTATTTAACACAAGGGTGTTTCCGAGCGGAAATCCCACCTTCATCCTTGGGGGACTTAGAGTGCCCACTCAAGAGAGGTTCATTGAGATCCATATCCACTATCCGGCATTAGGCCAAGCTTCAGCCATTATTCACAGCGTAGTCCCCTTCAGGATTGTGTTGTTTTGCAGGGCAGTAGCAGTGGAGGGTTGATAGACCCAATTTCTGAGCCTTTTTTCCAGTGAGGGGAGTATCCCTTCATCCGAGAGGCTAGAAAGGAAGTTCCTTGAGAATTATTCCACCATCTGGCATCAGGCTAAGCTTCTGCCATCATCTTCAGCGCATTCTCCTTCATAAATTGCGTTATTTTGCAGGGCAGTGCAATGGAGGGCTTAGTGCCCAAGTTTGCGAGCTAGTTTTCTAGTGAGGGGAGCAGCCCTTCATCCATAAAGCAAGGAGGGAGAAGTTACAGCCATTTCCTTGTCAGATCAGCTATCTCCCAGCAGTGATTCAGTAATAGATCATTATTCATCCCTAGGGATGCATTTTTCATATGGTGTATTTCCAGAAACCTTCCCTAGGTTGTCTTGGAATTGTGCTTAGGAGCTTAGATCTCTAATCTCGGTACTTTTTTTGCATTATATCATCAGATATTT
The DNA here is from genome assembly GCA_034641835.2 of Pinus albicaulis. Taxonomy (NCBI): domain Eukaryota; kingdom Viridiplantae; phylum Streptophyta; class Pinopsida; order Pinales; family Pinaceae; genus Pinus; species Pinus albicaulis. The sequence continues at coordinate 1,630,632,348 of CM076582.1, read as the reverse complement.
GTATTTCTATTTTCCAGCAGCAGTGACACTAACTGGGACCACACTGTCATGGTCCTCTGGCATTTTGAGTTGCATCAACATTTCATGTTTGGGTGTATTTGATCATTGGAGGCTTGTTTTGCCTAACTTGAGTGACCTTTTTCTCAAGATATTGTACCCATTTTATGCTATTATATATAATGAAATGGATCTATTATTTGCTCATGTTTTGATGTATTGGTATTTACTGCATTTTCCAGTTTTATGTTCTATATTCCAGTCTTTTCCATTTTGGAATATTACAGTGGTATCAGAGCATAATCTTGGCTCAGCCTGTGGGGCGCTACATCTATAAATCTGGAGCAATGGATGAAAGAGAGTTTCCAAAAATTGTTCTCCAAACTATGCAAGATATTTCCAGATAAATCAAGGAGATGAGGATGGAAAGACATAAAGAGACCAGAAGAAGGTCTCAACATGGAGAGAGTTCTGGCACCTCACATTATTGGTGTGAGAAATTAGCATCACAACCAGCTCCACAACGCTCCACCATGCCTACATTCCTAGCAATAGGAAATGAGGTAGGGGGAACACAAAAGGAGGAGACTCTTGGTGATTATCTCCTAGAATATGAATCTCAATCTCAACGGTTCAAAGAGCATCTAAACTTCCAAGGGTTCTATCAAATCAAGGATAATAGAAGACCCAGTAATCACAATAGATGTAGAAGGTACATGTCGGACAATGGTCTGCAGCATAATTTGGGTAGATTCTTTCTGCATGCTTTTGATGGGTCACCCAAGTGCACAGCCAAGGCTTGGGTAGATAAATTAGACATCTATTTCTAGCTAAACCGATTTTCAGAAATAGAGCCCATTAAGATAGCAGCGCTGCACCTTGAAGGTGAAGTACGTGAGTGGTGGTTTCATGGCCTATCTACATTGGGGCATGCCAATATAACTGCTAATGCAGAATTTACATAGAGGTTGGTGGAAATATTTGACCGAAGAGATCCAGAAGCTCATTTTGTTGAGCTAGCTAAGTTCAAGCAGTCAAGAGATCCAGAAACTTATATCTCTGAATTCATGAAACTTTCTGTCATGGTGCCAGATCTATCCGCAGCTAGAAGGGTGTGTATGTTTATTGATGGGCTAGCAGAGCCTTTGCATAAGTTGGTAGAATCCACTAGACCAACTACGCTCCAGGATGCTATTGAGAGGGTTAGAGACTTGCAAAACACTTTTCCAAGGGCAAGAGCCCCCCTTCAGCAAGAGTTCTCTTCTTAGTCAAAAGAGGAAGCTATGAAGATTCCTCCCTCAAGAGAGGACCAAGACAAAGGGTCTCTTAGTGATGATGAGGTATTCTCCAATAATTATGAGGAGGAAGAGGAAGAGTTGGAAGGAGATACCAGCGTTGTAGCACCAGGAGGAGATCCACCACCACCTGGAGGTGGGAATGGAGAAATTGCTCCAACTAGAGGAACCCTTGCATCCTTGCAGGGAGTTCCAAAGAATCTAACATTGGGAGACCAAGGCACAGTCCAGGAACAACATGTGTCGGTATTGATAGACAGTGGGACTACCCACAATCCTATTGATGCCCAACTATTGCAGAGGGGAGACATGCCCACTAGTGATTTTGAAGGATTCTAAGTTGTGGTCCCCGAGACTAAGCAGTGGGGGAAGTGTGTTACAGCATTGACTATGAATTTGGGGACATACACCCTGATAGATCACTTCTTTGTGTTCAAGACCCATGAAACCAATGTAATAATGGGTGTGCAGTGGTTGATTACACTGGGGAAGGTCACTACAGATTGGGAGGTCTTGCAGATGGCATGGGTAGACAAGAAGAGTGGTGATCATCAAAAGATCAGGGGCGTGCACACCTATCCACCTCAGGAAGCCTCCACACATAAAATGGAGACTGATTTATGTAGAATAAGCTAGGAAAACTCATTCCACTCACATATGCAGTTTACTCTGGACCATGATGCTTTATTATTTGGAGGCATTCCACCAGGGAGGCCCCCGGATTGGAAGTTGGTTAAAATTTTCTCACAACAAGTCACACCACTCACAGATCTGGCTAAGAGGAGAGCCTTATATGGGACCAGCACAGCGCAGAGGGCCTTTGATTGGCTCAAGGAGGAGATGAATAATTTTTTTGTATCGGTATTACGAACTCTCACCAAGCCTTTTGCACTGAAAGGTGATGCTACAGGAGTGGATGATGGCACGAGTATGGGGCAAGAAGGCTATTACGTAGCCTTTTAGAGTCAGGAGGTACTTCCACATTGGAAGGAGTCTTCCATATATGGTAGAGTGTTGCTAGTATTCATACATGCATTGACCAAACTCAGGAGGTTTTGGATGGGCAATAGCTTCCAAGTGAGGATTGACCACCATGAACTTCAATCTTTTCTTGAGCAGAAACAGTTGCAAGAGAGGCAGCGAAGGTGGGATAGCAGTACTCTAGCATGTGACTTTGACATTGATCATGTCAAAGAGGGGAGCTATGAGGTAACAGGTGCCTTATTAAGGAAACCAGCAGCGTTGTCATTAAGGAATATAGATCCATATTGGGAGTCCCAGCTATTGGTGGAGTATTCCAAGAACCACTTCACATGTGAAGTACTTGATGGACAGGTTACTAATGAGGGGTATAGAGTGGTGGATGGAGTCATCTATTACCAAGATCGGTTCTTCTTGACTAGAAACTCCAAGCTCAAGGAGAAGATTCTACATGCAGCACATGAAGCGCTTCTTTCCGGTCACACATATTTCATGGGGACATATCAGACCATTATGGAGGGATTCTCATCTAAGGGTCTCAAGGAGGATGTTCTCCAGCACATCAGGAGATGTGTAGTTTGCTTGAAGAATGAGGAGGGAAACAACCATCCTGCAAGGTTGTTACAGCCACCTACTTTTCCAGGAGAGAGATGGGAGATTTCATCTATGGACCTCATCACCAGCCTACCAACAGTACATGGTAAGAGTTTTGTCTTTGTACTTATTGATCATCTAACAAAGTATTTGTATTCCCTTGCCATTTATATACAATGCATTGATCCACAAGAGGGCAAGCCTCTCCTTGGACTTCATGGTCTTTTTAAGACCAAAGCAGTGATGGAGATAGCCACTCCTTGTATGGCTATGGGCCAATATTGTTCTATCTTGGGTATAATCAGTTGACACCCAATGCCATTTACTACTTCCAAGGAGATAAGCAGGCAGGCACCACAAGCAAGTGGTTGGGAAGCTACTTTCCACATCATGTTCAGGGGCAGTAAGGAGCCAATCTGCGCTGGTACCACTTGAGCAACCATTTTCACCATCAAGAATTTCATATGATACTCAGTATATTTCTCCTTTGGATTCCATATGGTGATGATGTTCTATTTGTAGAAATTTGCTGAATAATGATTAATTATCCACCGAGACTATCCTGGTCACATACTATTTGAACTTCATACACAACACATAATCTCTTCCACTCAACTCAACTCAGATCATCACACATGCGGAAATAAAATCAAGCGATAACACGTCAATTCATCATACACATTAACACAGTATGTATGGGGAAAGCTTATAGCTGAAAACCCCGCAGCTATTGTGTATATTATAATGGAGAAATCATGTAACAAACTCGGTACAATACTCCTCACAAGTACTCAGTACTTTCTCATGAAGTTACACACAATCTAGCTCAGTTTTGAACAGGTTACTGGTTCAAAACTCACCGCCAATTGCCTTGCCTCTATTGCGTGTTTCAATGCTATGGGATGGCCTCTTTATATAGATAAACCACCAGCTTGAACTGCGCAATCCTCATGGGCTTACTCCACCTATCTGTGTGTTGCAAATAGCAACAGTATAGTCACAACTGATAGCTAGCTCCACCCTTTCATCTACCTCTTTCACTGGTCTCCACTGAACTGATCATGCACTGTAGTGAACTGGTGTGTTCTTGAGTTGAATAATGAGTTACTAATTAATGAATTAAATAATATTTAATTCACTCCACTCATAACTAATTGATTAGCTATTTAAACTAATCTCAACTAGTTCAACTAAAATAAACAGAACACAACTCCACTAGCTGTCTCATTAACTCCTCCAAACTTCTGCCACTGAAGTCCAGCTGAAGTCAACCATGCATGATGCCATCAAACCCTTGGGAACCACGTGATTCCTCTGTCAGATGCATGAGCCACTTCTGTAGCTCGAACTGAAGTGCTCCAAGAGAGTAAACTATTGTTTATAGTCTAAATATTATTAAGGGTAAATAATATTTGACTTCCATATTTTTAGGAGAGGCAGTCTAAAAATAGCCTTCGACCTCTTCGACCTAAAAAATAGAGTCTCATCTATTTTTACCAACATGACCAATGCTCGAAGAATCTCAAACTGGAATCCCCGAACCATGCTCCATATGTCTAAAAATAGACATAGTCTAAAAATAGACTTTGCGCCAGAATTTGCCTGCGGGCCCACTTAGTGAAGGCGACTTCATTTCACTAAGCTCCATCATCTTGCTGCATTTTCAACACTCCCTCTCGGCAAGATATGGATTATCTGCAACCCCTATCCTGCCTCTGTGGAATTCGAACTTGCTCCTGGTGAGCGCCTTCGTCAGGATGTCGGCATCCTGATCCTCCGTGGGAACATATGAAAGCATCATGATTCTCCGCTGAACACAATCTCTGATATGATGGTACCTGATGTTGATGTGTTTGGACCTATCATGAAATATTGGATTAGCCGAGAGTTTAATGCAACTCTGGTTATCACAGTAGATCACTGTAGGCTCCAAATGCAACCTGAACAAACCTGCGAGGATCTTCCTCATCCAAATAGCCTCGCATGCAGCCAAACTAGCTGCCATGTACTCGGCCTCTGCTGAATTGAGTGCCACGGATCTCTTCTTCCTGCTGTACCAGGAAACTGCTGTCGACCCAATGCTGAAAACTCCTCCAGAAGTGCTCTTCCGGTCCGTTGGACTCCCTGCCCAATCTGCATCAGTGAAGCCAGAAAGCTTCGCTCCATCCTCTTGTCTGTACCATAGACCATATCCCGATGTGCCTCTGATATAGCGCAATACATGCTTGCCTGCCTTCCAAAAGAGCTTGGTAGGCTTAACCATGGCTTGCGAAAGCTGGTTAACTGCATAGCATATATCGGGTCGTGTATTGACCAGATACATAAGCGACCCCACCAACTGTCGATAGACAGTGGCATCCACTACCTCCGCTGAAGTAGCATCCTCCTTCCTCCAACCACCAGGAAGAGGAGTGTCAACAGGCTTGTAGCCTTACATGTTGAACCTCTCCAGAATCTCCTGGGCATACTTGCCCTGAGAAACAAACATTCCTCCGCTGCGCTGCCAAATCTCCAATCCCAGGAAATAATGAAGGATGCCCAAGTCCTTCATCTCAAACTCTCGTGCAAGATCCTCCTTGCATGAAAGTATCAACTGCTCATCGCCAGTCAAAATCAGATCATCTACATACAGTACGATGATCAACAGCTTCCACTCCACCACAATCTGGTACAGGTTAGGATCCGCCTCACTCTTGGAGAATCCAAGCCCGGTGAAGTAGCTGTCTATGCGAGTGTACCAAGCACGAGGTGCTTGCTTCAGCCCGTACAGTGCTCTCTTGAGTCGGCACACATGCGACTCACTTCTGAAGATCTCAAAACCTTCAGGCTGCTCTATGTACACCTCTTCCTCAATAACTCCATTGAGGAACGCAGTCTTCACATCCATCTGATGAATGTGCCACCCCATCTGCGCTGAGAGAGCAAGGATCGTCCGTGTGGAAGGTATAACTGAGCGGAGTGCAAAAGTCTCCTCATAATCGATCCCCCTCGATCTGACGAAAAGCCACGAACGTTGATCTGTGTACTTCTCCACACTCCCGTGTTTTGCTTCACTTTGTAGATCCGCCAACGACCCTTTTCGATTTCCCCACCGGTCTTGGGACAATCTCCCTTGCTGTTCTTTGGCTCGTCGAATCATATTCTTCGATCATGGCATCAACCCATGCGGGTTCCTCCCACTGACTTCCTCAAAGAAAGTTGTCCCGTCACAACACATTGACTCACAAGAGCCATGTATCCGGTGTATCGATCCGGTGACGTCTCTTGTCTGTCTTGTGTTGTGGAAGGTCCTACAACCTTCTCTGCATCTGAGCCGGTCGCTCGGCCACATGGTGCGCATGCGTCCTCTCGATGGTTATGGCGGCTGGGTAGTTTCTTCCACCTCACAGACCTCCTCTTGTGGTTGATCCCCATCCTGAGGCTCATCCTTAGGAACTAATAGCTCCTCATCTGCATGCAAGTGTGGCTCCCTCTCAAGCGAACACTTCATGGCTTTCTCCTCATGAAATTTGATATCCCGTCGCACAGCAGTCTTCCGAATATCTGGCAAAATACACCCGGTAGTTGTGAGGTGTGTCAGTGTACCCCACAAATATTCCAACCTTTGCGGTCGGATCAAGCTTCCTTCTGGCGTCCTTCATCACATGCATGTAGACAGGTGAGCCAAAAATTCTCAGATGAGAAATATCAGGCCTCTTGCCAGAAAACGCCTCCTCGAGTGTACTCATGAAAAGTATACTGTGAGGACAACGGTTTTGTACATATACTGCAGTATTGCATGCCTCGGCCCACAAGTTTATGGGAAGGCCCTGATCATGCAACATCGCCCGTGCAGCACCCACAATCGTTTTGTTCTTCTGCTCAGCAACCCAATTCTGCTGTGGGTTATGGGGTGCGATGAGCTCTCTCCGAATCCCTTCTGCGCTGCAGAACTCCTTGAATTCAGCCGAGATGAATTCACCGCCGTTATCACTCCTTAGAGCAATCACCTTCTTCCCCAACTCCTTCTTGACCAGTGCTTTAAACTCATAGAACTTCGCGAATGTATCGCTATTCTTCTGCATGAAGAATATCCAGCACTTTTGAGAGAAATCATCAACAAAGATCACATAATACTTGTGCTTTGTTGTCGAAGCAAGCGAGAAAGGACCACACACGTACGTGTGAACTCTCTCAAGGATCGTCGTGGCGCGACTATCCTTCTCGTGAAAGGTGGCTTTCACATACTTCCCTAAAGTACACCCCTTGCACTGATCTGATTGTGCAAGGGTGCCCTTAGGAAGCCCAGTAGAAATCTGCTGCAGGATCTTCAAAGCTCTATGGTGAAGGTGGCCCAATCTCTTGTGCCACAGTTCACCCTCATCATCCCGGCTCACCACTTCTCCCACCTTGCATGCCATTGCTACGCAGCCATCTACCTGCAACTGATAAAGGTTCTTGGTTTGAACCCCTAACTTCCGGGTCTCTCCAGTAGTCTTACTGCGCAGGAAGGATTTTCCTTCGCTGAAGACCACATCATACCCCTTATCCTCCAACATCACCACAGAGATCAAGTTATTCTTCAATCCAGGTACATGCATGACATCCTTCGATTGCAAAGGGTTTACAGACTTCCGTCATAGGATGGTATCGATACAGTCGCAACTGTGTGCTCCATCATCGCCTTTGCGCCTCTCGATGTGCACACCCAAATCTTGTCCTCCGGTGGGGAACAAATCCGGGTCTCGAAATCTTGTAAAATGACGCACCGCTGTCCAAGAACCACACCGATTCCATCACACTTGAAACCAAGCATGCGATCGGTGAAAAGTCAAGCTCGAACTGTGAAGCCAAAGCTTCTCCATCTGCAGATCTTCCCGCTTGCTTGTTCTTCTTCTTCTTTGGAAAATTGGTAGCATAATGTCCGTGATCATGGCAGTGAAAACACTTCACTTTCGCCATATCCTGCTTCTTGCCCTTTGCACCAGAATGAGAGATTTTCTTACCCTTCCCTTTCTTTGCTTTGGCAACTGTGTGATTTTTCTTCATCGGCTCCCTTGCAGTGATCCATCTCAGTAGTCCTCCTTATCTCCTCTTTTGCTGAGATCCGCCCAAGGCGCCTCCCATCGCAAAGGCCCTCCGAGCCATTGACACTATGATCGATGGTGCCAAGTACTCCCGGAGAAGACCAAGGAGAGCCGGGTCGACCATGTCCTCTTCATCGACAGTAACCCCCACACTTCCCAGTTCATCTCTGCATTGAGTGAACTTCGTGAGGTATTTGGCGATACTGTCGCCCTTCTCCATCTTGATGTTCTTGAGCTTATCTTTGAGCGCCAGCTTCCTTTGGTCGCTCTTACTCTAGAATAGATCCGTCAAAGCTTTCCACATTAAATATGGAGTAGCCTTTCCATGCAGGCTGGATACAATATGATCCTTGACGCCCTCCAACAGGATCCTTCGACACTTCGCCATCTTCTTTTGCCATGCTTCGACTTCGGCAGGATTAGTGGGCTTTTGGACATCCGTATCTACGAACTCCTTTAGACCATTATCTTCTAATACTGCCTCCATGCGATCCTTCCATGCAACATAATTCGAACTGCCTTCAAGAGCATATTCGAGTCGCAAACCGTTGAAAGACATTTTCAACACTGGCACCAAGAAAACAAAACTGCTGCAAAATTTAGATTTCCACCTCAAAGCTCAACCGCTCTAGATCTGTGAGAACAAATTATTTCTAGCACGGAGATTGACTGCAAGGGGCATTTACCAGACCTTTCACTTTCCGAAGAAAGATGAATCCGGAGGCTACCTGGCCCGCATGCAGACTCTGTCTACCGAAATAAGTTTGTAATCACTGTGATGATCAATCTGAACTTCAATACCTCTGATACCATGTAGAAATTTGCTGAATAATGATTAATTATCCACTGAGACTATCCTGGTCACATACTATTTGAACTTCATACACAACACATAATCTCTTCCACTCAACTCAACTCAGATCATCACACATGCGGAAATAAAATCAAGCGATAACACATCAAATCATCATACACATTAACACAGTATGTATGGGGAAAGATTATAGTTGAAAACCCCGCTGCTATTGTGTATATTATAATGGAGAAATCATGTAACAAACTCAGTACAATACTCCTCACAAGTACTCAGTACTTTCTCATGAAGTTACTCACAATCTAGCTCAGTTTTGAACAGGTTACTGGTTCAAAACTCACCGCCAATTGCCTTGCCTCTATTGCTTGTTTCAATGCTATGGGATGGCCTCTTTATATAGATAAACCACCAGCCTGAACTGCGCAATCCTCATGGGCTTACTCCTCCTATCTGTGTGTTGCAAATAGCAACAGTATAGTCACAACTGATAGCTCACTCCACCCTTTCATCTACCTCTTTCACTGGTCTCCACTGAACTGATCATGCACTGTAGTGAACTGATGTGTTCTTGAGTTGAATAATGAGTTACTAATTAATGAATTAAATAATATTTAATTCACTCCACTCATAACTAATTGATTAGCTATTTAAACTAATCTCAACTAGTTCAACTAAAATAAACAGAACACAACTCCACTATCTGTCTCATTAACTCCTCCAAACTTCTGCCACTGAAGTCCTAACTGAAGTCAACCATGCATGATGCCATAAAACCCTTGGGAACCACGTGATTCCTCTGTCAGTTGCATGAGCCACTTCTGTAGCTCGAACTGAAGTGCTCCAAGAGAGTAAACTGCTGTTTATAGTCTAAATATTATTAAGGGTAAATAATATTTGACTTCCATATTTTTAGGAGAGGTAGTCTAAAAATAGACTTTGACCTCTTTTGACCTAAAAATAGAGTCTCATCTATTTTTACCAACATGTCGCATACTCCAAGAATCTCAAACTGGAATCCCCGAACCATGCTTCGTATGTCTAAAAATAGACATAGTCTAAAAATAGATTTTGCGCCAGAATTTGCCTGCGGGCCCACTTAGTGAAGGCGACTTCATTTCACTAAGCTCCATCATCTTGCTGCATTTTCAACACTATTCACTATATGTGGAATGTTTTGGGCAAGCAAGGTTCCTAGAACCCAAGATTGGATCCTAGAGAGTTTGGATGCATTCTGGCCTCTTGGGGACAACATTACTGCTACCCAAGATCAGCAAAAGTTCTACATAGATCATCGATGGGGAGTGAGACAACGTGGGGTGGACAATTTGGTCTATCATTTTCAGCCATGCAGCCCATCGACATTGCAGGTGCAGGGGATTGGGGAGCTCTTTTATGGGCCACACAGGGTGATCCGTCTTGTTAGGAGAGTAGCATGGGGATTGGGGTTAAGGTCCCCAACATTTTCCATCTCTCATGCCTCAAGGAGGCCATTAGACAACATGTAGTTGCCTCCATGGATCTCCCACTTCTTCATGAAGAGAGCCATTTGGTTTTATCACCAAAGGTTAACTTGCACACTTGGGAGGAGCAACTAGGGGTTAGATTGATTGGAGAGCATTGGGTTCAGTGGAGGAGTCTATCAAATGAGGATGCTACAAGGGAATGAGAGGAGATTTTGCAATATCCATCCTTGCGGTTTCTTGAGGACAAGCAACATTTGGGAGGGAAGGACTGTAATATTCCTAGTTAGCTTTCAGCTAATTGGAATATTAAATTTTGTTTGTCATTTAAATAGATGAATAAGAGGGTAGGGAGACCCATAAATCTCCTTAATAGGAATAAAACCACTTCTACTGTGAATGTGGATCATTGTATCAGCTGAATAAATCACTTTTAGGTGTGAACAAGGGCCAAAGCATGTGGATAGGGTCAAGGTTGACCAAATCAACAGCGTTGTCATGTAGGTAGTGGAGAATTAATGGAGGACAGCGCAGTCATGGAGGAGGAGTGTATGCATGAGAGTAGCATCTTTAATGAGTGGGACCCAAGGTGACGAAGCTCACCAAGCATATAAGGAAGGGGGTGGAAACCATAGAAGGCATTCTGAATATTGTTTATGTCTTGGTCTTTTATGAATTTTTGCACGCTTCAGCTGTTTAGCGGAGTCTGTTGTGTTAATTAGCACAAGGGTGTTTCCAAGTGGAAATCCCACCCTCATCCTCAGGGGACTTAGAGTACTCACTCAGGAGAGTTTCAATGAGCTCCATATCCATTATCTGGCATCAGGCCTAGCTTTATCCATTATTCACAGTGCAGTCCCCTTCAGGATTGTGTTGTTTTGCAGGGCAGTAGCAGTGAAGGGTTTATAGACCCAGTTTCTGAGCTTGTTTTCCAATGAGGGGAGAAGCCCTTCCTCCGGGCGGCTAGCAAAGAAGTTCCTTGATCATTATTCCACCATCCAGCATCAAGCCAAGCTTTTGACATCATCTACAGTGCAGTCTCTTTCAGAAACTTCGTTATTTTGTAGGGCAGTGCAGTGGAGGGCTTAGTGCCCAAGTTTGTGAGCTAGTTTTCTAGTGAGGGGAGCAGCCCTTCATCCGGAAAGCTAGGAGGGAGACGTTGCAGCCATTTCCTTGTCATATCAGCCATCTCCCAGTAGTGATTCGGTGATAGAGCGTTATTCAGCCCTAGGGCTGCATTTTTCATATGGTGTATTTCCGGAAACCCCTTCTCGATTGTCTTGGAATTGTGCTTGGGAGTTTGGACCTCTGATCCCGACACTTTTTGAGAATTATATCAGAAAATCTTTGTATTTCTATTTTCCAGCAGCAGTGACACTCACTGGGATTGCACTATCATGGTCCTCCGGCATATTGAGTTGTAACAACATTTCATGTTTGGGTGCATTTGATCATTGGAGGCTTGTTTTGCCTAACTTGAGTGACATTTTCCTCAAGATATTGTACTCATTTGCTGCTATTATATATAATGAAATGGATCTATGATTTGCTCATGTTTTGATGTATTGGTATTTACTACATTTTCCAGTTTTATGTTATATATTCCTGCCTTTTCCATTTTGGAATATTACAATTCATTCTACAATATAACTCTATCTTTTCCTTCATGAGGAAATTGACAACACGCAAAATTATGCATTGTCCATCATTTTATTCACTCTAACATTGAAGATCTATGGTTTTCATTACTTAATTGTTACACTTTTATAATAATTAGTAATTCTTTACAGTAAAAATTGGTGGTTGTTGAAGCCTTGCTGGTCTCAAGCTCCATCATTGTAACTTTACACAACTTAGGCTTATTCTTGTCATATCCAAAAATTGATTGAGCTTGGGAGGATATCCACATCAAGATATTGATCTCGAGAGGCTATACATAAAGATTGGAGGTAAGTTGGAGGTTGTATGTTGGTTGTACATCGCTTGGTAGATCATTCCTATATTTGATAGGTCCTGTCACTAGTGTTGGTGTTTGCATAACTATTTGGATGCCTACTGAGTGGTGAATTGTGCTAAGAATTGTGTAGTGTGACCCACAATGTTTGAGTCTCACCTTCCTCATATTCATTGGCTGCATGTGGTGAATTTGTTTGATTTATAATTATTTTGGCATGTACGGTATTATTTCACTCCCTCATGTGTTTTACATAATTGTCATTGCTTATATGCTTTAGACAATTGTCCTCTCATTTATGTCTAATTAATGAATGGTATAAACTATATTTTTTAGTATGATTGTATGCACATGAAACTTGGAAGGATGGACATTGAATGATAGATACCATTCAATTTTGAATGCATTATGAACCATATGACATCTATTGGTGAAGCTTCACCCCTATCACTTATTTTACTAAAGGAAATTTCATTTATATATCAAGAGGAGAATTATCAGCATTAAAACTTGTTTTGAAGTCAAATTGCAATTGAAGGTACATTGAGATGAGTTCTTTTTGTTACCAGAACATGACATAGAAAACCAATGACATGGTTCATTTTTTGTGGAAACATGTCCAAAGACTATACATTGTTATCGTCACATAGTAGAGATTGATCATTAGTTGGCAATAGAAGCAAGGTCACTTGGACTCATTGTTTATAACATGTTTTTCTATCTATTTGCAGAGTTTTTTCAATATGGGTCTACTCAAAACTATGCAAAGTGGATACTCAGATGTGAAATTTAATTTCGCATCTTATGGGTGTCTACACTTGACGTTTAAGTAAACCTTTGAGGAAATAAGCCAAAAATACGATTAAAATGTAGTTTTCTTCTTTTCCCTCCAAAAATATTACAATTAGGGATGATATCATCATCTTGAATCCTATTGGTTCTTTTAAAGTTGATTTTTTTAGTATATTTTTATTTTAAGTCACATTTTTTACCTCGAGATTCCCCTAATGCTTTCCCTGATGTGGGTGACCAAATAGCTGGCCAAATAACTTTAGGGTCCACCCCACAAGGCACGTGGTAGGTAAGCATATGATGGTGTACAAGTTGATGTGACGAGATGGCGGTCTCCGAACTCTCTAGACCCGCTTATGTTCGTTATAACGCAAAGAAGCTTTAGTGCAACATTTATTGGTTGGGCGATGAACTTGGAGTGCAAAGTGGAGTACTTGAGTGTTGGAGGCCGAGCAAGCTTGCCAAGACCATGGGATAGTTGGAGTTTTGCGGAGGGTTCGGATATTGTTAATGTGGCTTCTCGGGGGGGATTTTTCGCTTTTCTTTGGGATCTTGGTACATCTGGTTGTAACTCTTCTCTCTGGTGTTGTAAATTTGATTGTGAGTGGCAGAACCCTGGGTGTCGAGAGAGGTGGGTTGCTCTAGGCAAGTGGGTACTTAGCGGTTTCCAAGTAATTGGATTCTCTTGGTGCTGGTCTTTTTTTGAATTGTTGGTTCTAGAGGCGACAAATATTGCGAGGTTGTCGCTCGTTCTTTGGAGAGGGTGGTTTGGTCTATGGGCTAGTTCTCGCGTGGGGGATTATTTTGAATCAAATTTTCCTGAGGGCAGTCAGGGTCTGTGGTGGATTTCGTTTATGTTATGTCCCATAGGAAAAATTCACCAGGTTGGTGGAGGAACCGGTTGTCGGGTGGCTTACACGACTCTGGTTAGCCTTTACTTGTTTATGTATATCGTGGTGTTGGGTTTTCTATTACTAGCTTTTAGGCTGAGAATTGTCCTTGGCCTCCCCTGTTCTGGTTGTGGTATGATGGAGGGATAACGTCAAATTGGGTTTTTGGAAGGGTGTTGACAAAAAACACTGGGCGGGAGGCCAGGCTTGGACAAGATTGTGAAGGCACTGTTTGGAGATTGTGGCAGGGTTCGTGTCTATTCGGGTGAGTTTTGGTGGTCAATTCTTTCTAGGTAGCTAGGTTCTCTTTTGTAATTCTAGTAAACGGTACTTGGGTGTCGATAACCATGCCTCGTCAACGTGGTCAACCCCGTCGCGGAGGTGGGCAGCACGAGCCTATCAGGTGCCAAGCCAATGTCTCAAGCTCGGCTTCTGAGGATTTGGTCAGCGGAGAATAGGCGGGTAAGGTTTCCCATGCTCACAGTCGTTCTCTAGGCATAGTGGAGGCTGCAGCCACGCTGGAAACAATTGTTGAGCAACTGAGAGGCATCCAGGCCAACCTAGACATCATAAGAGAGCATTGTTGTGAAGATAGGAACGAATTGGTGGCATACATGAATGAAATTTAATTCAGCCTCAATGAGACTCTGGAGCAGCTCGAGAGCATTCGACGAGACCAACGATGCCTCAACGACCGTCTGCGCGACTTGGAGGCTCAAGTAGAGAACATCGACTTTCATATGCATGAGAGAGATGGCTTTCCAACAGTTCCAACCGGGCTTCCTCCTCACCACCCTCTGTGACATTACGTTCTTAGGTTCTATGTTTTTTTGGTTGCCTTTTTGTTATGTAAGGTTGGTTAGCCTATCGAAAATAATGGTTGTATGGTTAGACCTTCTTCATTCTCCGGCTCCCCTCGGTCTCATCTCTGGTTTACTTGAAGCCAGGGGAGCCGTGAAGTCAATTCTTATACTCTGGTTTACTTTGTTGATAATATAAAATGGCTCTTTTGATCGACAAAAAAAACATTCCCATAATGCTTCATCAAAATCCACTCTATGGTTCCTTCTCAACTCATTAAATAATCATCAACTATATATTTTGTTTACTTGTATCAACTATTAGGTCACGTATCACAAGTAACATCAACCATTTTTATGAGGTTATCTATGTCACAAGTAACACCTATCATTTGCATCAAGTCATTTGTAGTCATTTATCATTTAGATCAATTTGTCTATGAAAATCAATAACCTAATTTTCCAATGCATGTAAGTAATCATGTAATTCTTTTATTTCTAGATTAGCATTTTGCAAATACTTTTCTGATTACCCATTTAAGAATTTGCACTTATCGCAATCACTTGAACTCGTCAACCTTTAGAGTGTTGGTATCTACCGATCATCCACCCCAAATTAGTATTTCAAAATGACTTTGATTTTGATGTAACTCAATTGATGACACTACCAAAATATAATGACCTGCTTATTTAATTTGAGGTCAAGTCTTTATGACAATTTGCACATAGTTTTGCACCTCCACCGTTAATTTAATAACTAAAATTTGTTCAATTAGCTATTGAATTTTCCATGAACCAATGTTACATAACATAGAACAGACACATTTTAATCTCTTTTTATATGATTATCCAATGTTTTGAAGATGCTCAATTTGATTTCTCACTTTGGTTAAGTTTTTATGCCTTGATTCATCATATTTGTCAAATTAAATGTGTCAAAAAGCTAGACACAAAAACTATTTTCACGACAAGAAGAAAAGTAAAAATTGATTTCTTTATGGGTATTTCTCTTGCAATGACTACAATGTTTGCTAATACAATTGTTATATGGCATCATGAACTATCTTTGTGTCTCAACACAAGCCATGTTACAAGCCCTCACTAATTACTACTCTTCAAGCTTTGAACTCGGGTTTTGTTCTCTTTTTCAATGAAGATATAGAAGGGGGAAAATGATTTGACTCCTTTTTGTTACAAATTAAGACCCAAGAGTAGACCAATATAACCTTCAAGTAAAGTGGCTCCCAAGTTTCTATTACAAATAAGGCACAACTGCAATTCCAAAATAGTAGCTAAGATATGAAGTTAACAATCCTCTTTATTTTTTACCCAAAAATCCTTCTCACTTCTCTTTTGAGAGGTCACATGTTCATTAAGTTTTTTTGGTTTTAAAGAGGATAAGTATATACAATAATTGAGGATCTTGACACGATATTATACAATATCCTACACACGATTACACTTCATTACTTAATCAATAGGTTCTTGTTCATTTCCATGATATATCATATGTCCTTCATCGGTTGTGCTTCGACCCACCTTATCAGATAATCTGTTGCAGTGATTATATACCTCGCACCAGTCTTCTTCCCTGGTGGATTTATAGGTCCAACAAAGTCTATTTCCCACTTAACAAATTCCTGCAATGTCACTTGTGGATTTGATGGCATTTCTTCTCTCCTGGATGGTCTTCATGTTCTTTAACAAGCATCGCAAGATCTACAATATTTTTTTGCATCTTTGTATAATGTGGGCCACCGCAATCGAGCTCTAAAAATCTTCTGCATAGTGGCTTTTCCTGCATAATGTCCTCCTGCAACTCCTCCATGAGCAAATGCTGTGTCTTTCATGCTCAAAGACATATATGCGCAGTATTTCATCTGGCCCCATTTTATACAAATGTCCTGCAATCAATAGAATCAATAGAGGATCTTGACACACTCTTTTCTACAACATCCTATACACAATTACAATTCATTACTAAATCAATTTGCTCTTAGCTCATTTACATGCTATGTTTACAGGTCAATATAAAGAGATGATTGTTTTTATTTCTTTGTCCATCTGTGATGGAAAAACATCAATAAAAGAAAATGTTTTCTTTCTATTCAGTGGGTGTTTTTATGTCTATATGTGTAATGCTCATAGGCCACTAAAGGCGATGGTAGCCCTAAAACCCTTGTTCAAACCCTTCTGCTCTTCTCAAGCAATAGATATCTTTTGAAATCTTAAAAGCCTTGTTCAAACCCTTCTGCTCTTCTGAAGCAATACATATCTTTTGAAATCTTTAAAAAAAAATTATAGATTTACAATAGGTCTACAAATTTGCTTAAAGATTTCAATGGATTGCAAACCTAGAACATATCTAGATTCAATCGAAATAAAGAACTTTTCTAAAGCAATATTTCAGAATAATTTTACTGATTTTAAATATGAAAAGAAATACATCCTTGAAAATATGTTTAATGAAATGAAAATGATGATGATGGCTGTGTATATTTATGTGTCTTCCAGCTGAATGGACATGCTGGTTTATGCGATACCTGATCATGGAATGAATTGCTAAATCTGGCTGTGATGGCTGTGTAATATCCATATGCCTGCCTGTTGATTTTTAATGTATTTTTTTATGATTATGAGAATAGATGGAATGACTCACATGATCACCGGACTGATCTTTAATGTTTAGTGCTAAAACAGGCTTTTGTCAATTAAGATGTATGGCAAGAACGATAGGGAATGTCAATCCCACAGCCTCTTGAACAGCGAAGATGGCTAGTTGGTTGTATAAAACTCTTAATTTGTCCCGACCTTGGGAGCTTGGTCTGCTCTAAATAGGCCAAAAAAGCTTTGAATCTGCTATTTATGAACAGAGTGTCCCAATGTTGATGTGGACCTAGGTGCCTTGATTTTAAAGTGGAGACTCGGAGAAAAGAGTCTTCACAGAACATTTGAGGTAAAGTGTTGAAACGTTCAATGAAGAACTCTTGAATCGATGTGAGTGCTAAGAATCCCTGATGAGACATAAGCTCTCAATGAGCAGAAGACACTGGTGGCCTCAGAAAAGAGGTTTGAAATGGTTTGGGGAAGAACTTTGGTAACCCCCACTTTCATGACCAAGGAGGTTGGGTCTCCACATCTCGTACCCTCAGAAAGCCCTCAAGGGGACTGGGTCCAACAACAACTTTGATAAGGCAGCCAAAGGATAAGACTTCCAGGGTCCGCAGGTGAATACAAAGATAAAGAAGGCAGAAACTTATGAATTTATGAAAAATATCTTGAATTAACTGAAGCTTTTATTACAATGTCCACGAGGGGGCAGAGAGGCAATCCAATGAAAATTTCCAATATACAATAAGAAGGCCAGATAACTAATGTGGGACATAGAAGTTCTGGACTGCTCATCTGGATTTGGCCTTCTCTCCATGGGCTGGTGTCCCAACCCATTTGGATTGGCTCTCCATAATTTATCTTCAACGCACATCATCCTTGAGGCTCTCTTGGTCATTGGCCTTCTCAGAACGCTGACTCCCGGTTGTTTCCTAATCTACCAACAATCAGGCTGACAGTGAGAGCCTAACATAAATCACAAAGTTATACATCAGCTATGGAATCTAAAAGGTCGAATTATAAAACCATTCCATGACCCACCATTAGGAAAGGGGCAATTTTCAAATTCACGACTCATGGCATGTCAGATCAATCAATTGGGAATGTTCTCCAGATAAGCTTTCCCTCACCACCACACGTACTACGATCATGCCGCATTCAATGCAAGTTGGAATGAGAGGCATGTTAGCTTTTTCACACAGAAGATACCGAACAATAAATTCAGTTTTTTCTATCCAAGCTCAAGGTATGGAAAAGCAAATGAATGTCAGTGGCCAGAGCCTTTGGCAAGGTACAAAATAGAGACAGACAGCAATAAAATCAAGCAAATTGGAGAACAGAGTGATGTGGGAGGATGTTGGCCCCAGTTTAGAAGCAATCAAAGGGACTGACCGGAGAGAAGGAGGATGCAATCAAAGTTTGGTATTGAGATACGTGCGAGAAGATGCATCAAGTAATACTGGTTCTTCAAAGCTTGGACCTTGCAATAACACTAGAGCAAACTGGAGAACAGGCTGATGTGGGGAGATGTTGGCCCCAGGTTAGAAGCAATTAGACAGACTGATTCAACAGGAGGAGGATGCAATCAAAGATAGCCTCAAGATGAGGCGGGAGAAGATGCATCCAGTATTAAGTAATACTAGTTCTTCAAAAATTGGACATGAAACTAGAGCTTCTTGCAAAACTGGTCAAAGAAAATATCAAGAATAAAAATAAGACATTCTTCGACATAGAAGCTAGCGGAAACAATGAAACTAAGCAAATCAATAGCAAACAGCACCAGATATATACAAATCATTTCATTGATGATTATAGTTCAAGACTACCTCACAAATCTGAAAAATGCTTTCCAGCAATGACAAATCAACTCTGGGAGACACCTCACAGTCACCTCTTTTGTAATTGATAGTACAGCAGGAGTGATCTGAATCCCGATCGAAATTGATACTGGTTTATAAAAATTTTAAAAGTGTATGCATGTAACTAAAACCACCATTAAAAAGAGCTTAATAACAAAGTATGACTGTCAAAGGATGATAACACCAGCACGTTGATAACGAAGTTTGGCTATCTTCAAGCCTACCTCTCCGAGCCCCGTCTTTAATAGGGAGGCCTTTTTATTAAAATTTTCAAAAAAAAAAAATCATCAAAAGAACATATAACAATGCTTCAACTACAATCCAAACCGACTATGCTGTATTCTCCTGTGTCTGGATTCTGTAGCAACTTTCGGATTTGAAAAAGGCTTCCTGGTTTGCGCGGAATGTCTCTCCAAAGTTTTGTTATCCCTCTGGTCTGTCACTGCATAAAAGCTCCTTCTGCGGCATAAAATTTAATAGTTGCTCGTGGCGCGCTGGTATATTTTTATTATAGTTTGTAAGAGGTCGGGGGATCAAATCTCGACCTCCCCGCCAGTCCCATGGTGATATGATACGATGTCATAACAATAAAATATATATATATATATATATATATATATATATATATATATATATATATTTTAAATATAATGCCGGCATGTCCAGCCCACCAGTTCCCATACCATACCATATTTAACAAGGATCACATGTACCCCAATGGTAAAACATTGGATTAGTAGAGCGGACGTCACAGGATTGAATCTTTCTAGTCCATCGGTCCACTTAACAAATTTTTGGCCAATCTTGTAAGGCCATGTGTCCCCCTTCCGATAGGGCCACGTGTTGCTTCAGGATTGGTTCAAAATCGACCAACCACGCAACAACACTTGTCAAATTCTGGAAGCACCACATGTCGGCCGAAACTGTGAGCCTAGAACTTTGACCACCGGACGTGTCGCTTCAGGGCTGGTTCAAAATCGACCAACCATGCAACAACACTTGTCAAATTCTGGAAGCACCACGTGTCGACCGAAACTGTGAGCCTAGAACTTTGACCACCGGAACCACGCATTGACCATTGACCATTGACCTGTGGAACCCTGAGCGTTGAATTTGACTTTGACCAATTGACCTTTGACTATTTGCCCATCTTGGACCTTAACTTTGACCTTGAATAACTTCTTCATACGAAGTCGAATTTCGATCGTTCAAGTTGCATTGGATTCAGAACGATAAAAAATCTACACAATGAGGTTGGTTTCAAAAGAATTAGACAAATTTGATTTTCGAGCATTTTCCAAAACTTCAAGCCTATTTTGGATCCCCCAGATCACTCCTTGATCATTTCGGATCATTCCTCTCCACATACTGCTGAAAAGAAGCAAGCTTAATAACAACACTGAACATACTGACATAATTGAAATTGTACCCTGTTGACTATTCATAATGTTAGCCCCCCTATAAATTTTTGACAAGCAAACAGGGGGCTCAAATGTTTTTGAGCCTTCAAGGAATGCATTTCCTCTGAAAACACATCATCCTTAAAGCCTCCTTGTGTCTTTTGCCCTTTGGTAAAATCCTCTCTGTTGTATCCATCCAAAAAGCCTCTCTGATTGTGACAAGTTGTGCTCCTAAAGGCCCTCATTTGTCCCTTGTATCCCTGCAAAGTGTCCCTTTTCAACCCTTTTGTCCCCTTTGTTAAAGTCCCCCCTTTTTTTCACCCCAAAATCCCTCCCCTAATCCTTCTAAACCAGCTCAAAAACTCCTTTAAACCATACATAATACCCCTGGTTTGCTTTATTTCCCCCTCTTTCCCCTACCATTACCTTTCCCTGGCCTTGAATTTCACTAAAAATGGGCCAAAAAACCATGTTTTTCCATACATTTGAGTCTAGCACCTTTCAACCCTAGCCCCAGAACCCTTCTCCCCACATGACCCAGCGCTATGACCTGGTGCAAACCCGAAAGCGCTTAGCGCGTTTGGCTATCGGGCGCGGTATTAACCATCGATCTTTATAGATCCGACGGTAGTCACAAACCTCCATCGCGCCCGTGGCCCGCTTCGTCTACCGCTCAAACCGCATCACAACCGTCCGTTTAAACCACAGATCAATGGTCCGCGGTACATCTCGCCTGGTGGTCCCCGCAGTCGCACCTGTCTGAAAACCGCCGGTATCTATCGCACCGTCGTTGGGAGGTGGGCGGTATTTTTATTTTCGGAGTGATTCCACTCACCGCCCAACACGTGGCTCCATCACTGTTTAGAAACCCCCCCCCCCAATCGCGCGTTAACGTTCGGAAATTGACCCAGCGCGATATGCATATCAACCGTCCGATCTGGGGCTCTCCATCCAACGATCATCGCACCACGAAGTTGCGCAGGCAATAGCCAAGGCAAACAGTGCTCCTGGCCCACTATCCGTCTCCCTCCGATGCATTTTCAGCCGTCGATCTCCTCCTAAGATCGGACGATCCAGATTTATTCGCATGCCCGCCATTGACCCGGTCCCGCCACGTCACCCGTTCCACGTGTTTTCGTCGCGTCTTCGTACTTTTCCTATATATTTCATTCCAAGGTCAAAGCTTTAATGTTTTACATTGGAATTTCTATCTCGACGTCGTCCAGTGCATTTCTCACTATTCCACGGTTTTCCTCCACAGTATCCTCTGCATGCATCGTTGTCAACCGTGCCATGTCGCCATTTTCGCAGTCATCCACACCACCCTCCCCATGCATGTTTTCTTAACGTGTTTTCAGGTTTTGCAGGGTTACAGGCAGGCGGAAAACTGCCATGATTTATATGCACTATTGTAGTGGCATAGTGCACAACGAAGCTGAATTTAGACCCTGATATTACAAGAAAATGTCCAGAAAAGCGTCTGCAACATAAATTTCATCAAAGGACAGAGTTCAAACTCTGCAAAACCTCTCCGGCGCCATTAAAGCTCAGATTGCATAAACAAAGACAGTACTGGAGCTGCAGAGAGTTCAAGGCACGTAATAGAAGAGTTTTGAGCCTTTTTCAAGGATTTAGAAGGCAAAGGTCCCAGTTCAAAGACATCGTGGATCGCATGGAAGGCCCGGCACGCAAGAAACAATACCATCAGGGTTTCACATCAGCAGTATGTCCTTTCCACAAAGGACGAAGTGCCCATACCGTCTGTATTCTATACCGTGTTCCTGAGGAAATTCCAGCCCTAGCAACAATCCTATGCTATCAGAAGCATTTGTTTCACAGTATGGCAGACCTTAGCATCATTATTCTGCCTTTTTGTTTAGTTCACTAGAGTGTTGCAGCAAGTACACCAGAGACATACCTGGAGTAAATGGAAGCCTGACGAAGACCACACTTTCATCCAAAGAGTACCAGAGATAAATGCTCAGAATTTAAAACAGAACGAGGCCTCGGCTCTCTTCCTCTTCTGAGTTTTAATGCTGCATTTAGTTTTCACCTACCTTCTCTGCTCCACTTGAGCTATAAATTCATGAAGGAACTCATTGTAAAGGTTGTTGATCAGTTATCAGAGAAATTGCAAGTTGTTTCTTTTGAGACATAGTCTCTGTGTAAAGTTGTAAGATAGGCTGAAGAAGATGTTTTCAAACTGAATATCCAGCTATTGGTAATGTTGTACTTGACTGGTCTTGCTCTTTAATATGACAAACACATTTCTTTGGATCCTGATCTAAAGCAGCGGTGATGTTTTCCTATCTCTGTATTTGTTTTTAGCTCGCAATTCATTTCATTTCATTTCTACTGGCTCGCATCAGAAATCTGGCATAGGATTTACCCTTGTTAGATACCCTATGTTTCTGCTCTCCTTGCCTTTGATGTTTTCTACTCAATGTGTTATCTAAGGGTTGATTTCAGTTAATTTAATCAGTGTAGTGGATGTCATTGCCTGCTAGCTGATGTATGAATTAAATGAATCTGTTCTTAGATGTTCTTGTTAGGATTTAATTGAATGAATTGGGAACACTGGGAGGTTTAAAACTCTGTCTCTATCTCACTAGGATCATTTTCAATTAATTGAACCTTTCTAAGATCCCTCAAGCTGGAGGCCGAAGCATTGAGAGTTCAAAGTCTCTCTCTGATCTCAGGTCTTTAATTTTGTGTTCTAACTCTTTATTATTTCCTCCTCTCTTACCATTTCATGCCACACTATCATCTTTAAGATCCAATGCTTTAGATGACTAGCCCAACTGAAAGCCTGCACATTGAATAGTGAGTAAACCCTTTCCTGACTCCATTGCCCAATGGTCTTGAATGTTCCCTGGATTATCCCTCCTTTGCCTAAAACCCTCTTGCTCAGCCTTGTCTCATATTGAACCCTTCTTTCCTGGTTCCCAACAACCAAACAAACAATCAAACAAACAAACCCCGAGCCTTACAACTAACCTAATATCTTAACCTTTGAACTTCAAAGACATATACCTTTGACAACCATAGAAAGATCCCTCTCTGGACCTAGGAGGGCTAGATCCTGAGGTCTGAAAGTGGTTTGATGTTGTCTCATCTTTTGGTATTGCCAACCTTGCCAAAACATGGGAACTCCAACACATAACCGTAACACAACTCAACTTATCATGCAATGATACTTGTTGTACAATTTTAGATTCCTTAAGCACAGTGTTTTGATTTATTTTAGTTGTTTTATGCTTAAGTGTCGTTGATAGTACAAACATAGTTTTACTTGCATAAGTTGCCCTTTTTAACGGTTCCACTGTTTGAAAATATTTTGTTGACTTTATAGGATGAGAATGCACAATATATTCAATTCCCCTTTTAAACAAATGATATTGATTTTGTTCCCTGTATAAAATTGCCTTTCGATCATATAAATAAGGGCTACCTAAAAGACCATTCCACATGCATCTAGTGGCACTACATCACATATGACCTTATCCACAAATTGAGATGTGATTGCAAATAGTAAGATACATTGCTTAGTTATTGGCAATTTATGATTGTTGCTCATCCCATTTAGTGTGTAAGGTCTACGATGCTTTTTAGTTTTTAATCCCAATTGCTTAACCAATTCCTCAGAAATTAGATTAGCTTGAGACCTGTTATCTAACAAAGTGTCGATCTTAGTATGCTTCATAATGACCCTTACATGAAATAATTTGCATTTTTCCATATCACATGAACTATCAGAATCATTAGCATCATCAGATTAACCTGCCAAACCTACCGCAATTTGGGCCTCATCACCCGATTCTGACCCCAAATCTGTTGGCGCTATTGCTGCAACAACTTTTTGCTTACCCTTCTTTCTTTTAAACCACTTTGGTCGCTTGTCAAGGTGTAGTTGTCAGCAATGTCCTTCATCATGCCCTTCCTGTTGAGATTTTGGGGTGTTGGGGTAGCATCGGATGTGCTCTAGCTCCCAAACTTTGTGGAGGGACTAGAGTACATAAGATCTCAAAACCCAGAAAGAGTTTTGGAAAATTCCATCCGGTTTAAGAGATATTTAATTAATTAATCTTTTTAATTGAGGACCTAAGTCTAACTTAGGAAAATTAAAAGATTAAAGGTAATTAAATTAAACATGTGATGAGAATGACTTAAGTGAGGTGGATCAAGCATCTTCTAATCTTAACCGTTGATTCAAGATTAGATCACGGTCGTTGAAGTATCAACGAGAAAAGTATAAGAAGAGGGCTTGGGGTCAGTTGGAGAGCACACACAATGGCAGAGCACTAAAACCAAGCTGAAATTCTAGGGCGTGGTTTGCTAAGAATTTCAAAAGTGTTTCAGCTGCAACAAGGGGCAGTATTGGCGAGAGAGATGGTGTATTCGCAGGCCAAGAGTGCAACAAGGGCAGAGAAGCAGCCAACCAGAGCAGCCATAGCCCAGCAGGGGCAATAGGAGGCCAGGAGGGCTGACGCAGTCCCAGGAGGGCTGACGCAGTCCAGCAAGGGCAGCGCAGGGGCAGCGTAACCCAGTCTGGTGTGACGCGGGCCTTTCCTGAGCAATGCAGGGGTTGACACAGGCTAGCAGGGCTGACACAAAGGGCTTCAGAGCAACGCTGGGGTTTCTGAAGACCGAAAAAGGCTAAGTTCTGTAAATCCCCTTTGAGGGTGTGAATCAGTCAGTTTTCTGTCTCCAGAACAAAGGTATAGCTGCAATTTTTTTCTCTACCGAGTTAACCAGTTTGGTGCCCAGATCTGTTGTACTTAGATTCTGCTTAATAATAAAAACACTCTAGCAGCCAGAAGACTGATTTTCCTGCATTGGGTTTTTCAGAGTACAATTGTCCAGAAAATCCTTGTGTGTCACTTTGTCATTGTGCATGTTATTCAGTTTAGATCTGCATGTGTAGGTTGTTAATGTATTTACTTCAATGTTAATGCTGAAGATTTCAGATTAATAACTTAATGTAAGTAAGAGAAGTAAATCAAAAATTTAACAATAGGGTTTCTATTTAAACATATTCATAAATTTTCACACTTCC
Source organism: Pinus albicaulis (assembly GCA_034641835.2). Taxonomy (NCBI): domain Eukaryota; kingdom Viridiplantae; phylum Streptophyta; class Pinopsida; order Pinales; family Pinaceae; genus Pinus; species Pinus albicaulis. Next base: position 1,630,606,780 of record CM076582.1, on the reverse strand, counting down.
TTTTACAATGCTTGCAAGTGAGCTTCTCTTCTTCCATCTTAATGGAATTTGTCCTCTTAGATTTTCCCTTGCCTTTCGCCTCCTTTCTGGACAGAGATTTTGATGACACACCAACTCTAGATATCCCTACTTCGATGTAAGTTGCTTGAACAACCACTTCATCCAGGTTAGTAGGACTAAACATGAATACAATATTACAAATATATTCAAGTAATCCTCCTATATATTTCATTAGAGTTTCTTGTGAATGTAAGGGAATATCAAGCATTAATGTCTTCTTGCGAAATTAATCTGTGTAATCCTGTACTGGTTGTCCTTTTTTAACTTTAAGACTTTCCCACATTCTATTAAGGTTTTCTCCTTATATCCCAACAAGTAGAATTACATTCTAAGTGCAGAAACAAAATCACTCCATGATAGAAAAATCTTACCAATCTGTTGAGTCTCATGTTGTAACTTACTCTGCCACCAAATGAGTGTCGTGCCTTCTAGACGAAGTGAAGCCAATCAAACCTTGATCACATTGTCAGAAATTTGTTGCACACTACAGTACACCTCCATCTATTTAATCCACTTATCAAGTTTCTCAACATTGCTTTCACCATTATACATGGGTAAGCCAAATTTCACATCCAATTTAAGCAAAGGTTTTGGAGAAGATGGTTCAGATTGACCACCAAAAAGAGAAGAAAAAAGAATTTTTTATCATCATCGGTTTCTATCATTTTACCTCAATCAAATGGTCCTTCATCTTTATGGTCTTCTGCGTCTTCATCTTTGAGATTATCCTCTTCTTTTGCATTTTTGAACTCACGGTACATCTCCTCAACCATGGCTCTCAAGGTCATGAAAGCATCCACAAAACCTGCATCAGATCCGAAAGGATGATCACCTCTTCCATCTCCAGCCATCTTTTATCCTCGAGTTGTCCTTCTTCTCGATGCAACCTCTGGATCTCCTTCAACGAGATCACCTTCACCACGTCTCGACTTGCTCCTGATGATCATGCACACTTAAACCAAACTATCAATAACCGCTCCAATACCAACTGATCTGAATCCCGATCAAAATTGATACTGGTTTATTAAATTTTTAAAAGTGTATGCATGTAATTAAAAACCGCCATTAAAAAGAGCTTAAAACTGTCATAAGAAACTTGAAAGGAAAATTGCAACAAAATAAACAAACTACACAAAGGACAATAACACCATCACAATGATAACGAAGTTCGGCTATCTTCAAGCCTACCTCTCTGGTCCCGATCTTTAATTGGGAGGCCTTTTTATTAAAATTTTCAAAAAAAAAAATCATCAAAAGTACATATGACAATGCTTCAACTACAATCCAAACAGACTATGTTGTATTCTGCTATGTCTCTGGATCCTGTAGCAACTTTCGAATTTGAAAAAGGCTTCCTGGTTTGCTCGGAATGTCTCTCCAAAGTTTTGTTATCCTGTTGGCATGTCATTGCATAAAAGCTCCTTCTGCTGCATAAAATATAATTGTTCCTCTTGTGGCACGTTGGTATATTTTTATAATAGTTTGGGAGAGGTCGGGGGGATCAAATCCCGACCTCCCCGTTGACACCATGGTGATATGATACGATCTCATAACAATAAAATATATTTATTTTTTAAAACATAACATCGTCGGGTTCAGCCCTCTGGTTCCCATACCATACCATATTTAACATATAATTGTTATGGCCGGTAGGCCTACCCTATGAACGCGAAGGTGTTGTCACGGAACTTGGCGAAGTCAGATGGCAAATAGAACAGTCCGACAGACGCTAGCAATGAAGGGCTCCGCCCTTTTTTTATCCATATCTTGAATCTTCACTAAACAAATATACCGACAGAGATTCATTTAACAAGGACCACGTGTAGCCCAATGGTAAAATGTCAAATTAGTAGAGCAGAGGTCACGAGATCAAATCTCGTCATGTCCGTAGATCCACTAAACAAATTTTTGACCAATCTTGTAAGGCCACGTGTCACCCTCCGATAGCACCACGTGTCGGCCAAAACCGTGAGCCTGGAACCTTGACTGCCTAAACCATGCATTGATCGCTGACCTATGGAACCTTGAATGTTGACTTTGACCAATTGACCTTTGACTTTTTGCCCATCTTGGACCTGAACTTTGACCTTGAATAACTTCTTCATACGAAGTCGGATTTCGGTTGTTCAAGTTCCGTTGGATTCAAAACAATGAAATCTACGCAATGAAGTTGGTCTCAAAAGCACCTGACAACTTTGATTTTTGAACATTTTCCGAGACTTCGAGCCTATTTTGGATCCTCCAGATGAAGATCACTCCTTGATCATTTCGGATTAAGGAGTATCTTCATCTACTTCCTCCTTTATTTCCACCTCTATTTCTGATGTGGTTGTTAAGAATTCCTCTTCCCCCTCTCATTCTGCACCTACTCATGAAATTATGATGTTGTGTAACCCTTTTTTATACTGTTTCTAATAGTACGCTTCTGGCTACTTTTCTCATTCAGTAGTTAAACTTATTTTTACTTTTACTTTACCTATTAGCTTCTAGGAGTTGCATTGGCACTCCCACTATTGAATTGTACTTTTGAGTCCCATTGACCTACGTTGTTTGGTCAATCGTGGACATTAATAAATTTGCTTTCGAGTCCCGTTGACCTACATTGTTTGGTCAATCATGGACAATAATAAAATTATCTCATTTTAGTTCACCTTTGTTTTTAAGGTATGCTGAAGTATGACATCCAATAAGGCTGGTAATGGGAACAACATGAAATTTTGTATGAAGGTCATAGCCTTATGGCCAACTTTTGAAAAGTATGATACGTGGTGATGTTAGTTGCAACATACCAGTCTCTGTTTTGGTTTGAAAATTGTTAAGGTGAATGGGACAAACTGAAAAAAATCCCCTTGAAGGAGATTATACATAAATTAAAATATTTTCAACTCAAAAAGCAGCATTTAAAAAGCTATTCTGGACAGCTATTAATGACTGTGTATCTATAACAGATGTGATACAATGATTTTTAAAGAGTACACCCAGAATAATAATAATAAATAATAATCTAATTTTAAGGTCACAGCTAAGCCAAACACCAGATTGGTGTACGAGACTCCTTGTTTGTGGGGCAAGAGATCTGCCTCCACGCAGTGAAGTCTACAAAGATGTACATACTCTTCCCCCCCTCTGGATTTGAACCTGTGACCTCTTAGGAGACAACACATGCTCTTAACCATTATGCCCACAAATGCCCCATGCAATGGCAAAAAAATGTGGGTTTTGTGAAAGATCTCTATTTTAACTGCAATTGTTGTCAACTAAATGGAAAACTAATAAAAAAAATAGCTTTTCATTGATTGAAATGCACATGGGTTCATTATACTCGAGAAAAATCAAATTAATCCTCACATGACTGTCGTTCATAACAAACATGTGTAAAATAATAGAATGTCAGACTAAAATGCCAATCAGAAAGATTTTGCCATTTAAATCACATTTAAAACTCGTCTCGCTGATTGACCTCAAAAAACAATAATCTTCTTTAATATGTACAGGAAAAAAATTGTCCAATAACAATGCCAAGAATTATCAATCCAATCCATCAAGAAAGTATTGCACGTGTGCTTATTTTTACCAATGTCAACTTCAACTAAAGAGAAATAAAAACCATGAATCCTAGATAAAGTATATACGATTGGGCGCATATAATAGGTAACTATTATTGCCTGTCCACAAAACCCTACTTTTCATGAAAATTTATATCAGCAATTCACACTTATGGCCTGCGTCGGCTCCTTCGCCTCCTGCTGGCTGAACTCCCAGTATTTTCTCCAGCATCACTGCTGCCAGACACATTGCTCTCTGTGTCAGCTTCAAAACTCTCTCCCCATAGGCCTTGCCTCCTAGAAGAATTTGCTCCCAATCGGCGAAAGCCTCTTGCAAGACCTCTCCATCGTGAAGCAGTGTTCCTGCCAGCTCTCAAAGTAGCAGTCGGTTCAAAAACCTGGAAGAGGAGGAAAACTGTCAACCAATTGTTCTCTTCACCTGGGAAGTCCACACCATCATCTTCATTTTCAATACTGTCTCCCTCGATCACATAGTCCCCAAAAACCATGGCCCCAGGTATTTCTGATCTGATATTGCTAAGTACATCTCCAATGTCCTGCTGTTGTTCCAATCTTCTCCACTTCCGCTGCTGATCAGGGTCTAGTTCAGATGGCCTGGCATATGGATGCACACCTCTTGCATGTTTCCGTAACTCAGCATAAGTTCCAACAAATGAACAGGATTCTTGAGCACAACTCCTTGCCTTAGCGTTCAAATATTTGCGAACTGAATGCACAACCGTCCACCCTTTGACTTTTCCTCTACAAAGAGGGCAGACTAAACCTGGCAATTCACATGATCCATGTAAAAGCAACTCTCTGTCTGGTCCTGAACCTTCAGTGGAAGTTTCATTTTGCCCATCCGATATCACAGATGTGGAATGCTGAGAGGTTCCCACCTCCAAAACTACATCGTCACTTTCCAACCTTTCCACTGCTAATCTTGAAGGGGCAACTGGTTCAGAACTTGAGTGAGCAGAGATTTCTATGGAATGATCTGATCCATTTGAAGAAGCTGATATCGTTGATGCTGAATATGCTTTCCTGAACTGATCAAGACAATTTGAATGCCTATAGCTAGTGTCACACATATAAGGGTGGCATCCTTTCTCATGAGAAGAACATAAAAGAAGAACTGCATTATGAGGGGAATGCATACAAATGGGACATCTCAGATCTTCCCAATCTTTTTTAAACAGTGTTTTCTCTTCCTCAGAAGAATTTACTTCTAGCAACTCCTCCGGACTAGACTTGAGAGGGTAAGGAGCAGATCTGGATCTCCGTGAAACAAAAGCATGGCTACTAGTCCCTTTAGGCATTCTGCTACACTTCCTGAGAAGACTTGACATACACAGTAACACATTAAACAGATAACAGTAAAAGCAATTATACATCTGAATAAACCTACAGGGAGAAAACAGAAGAAAGTAATCAATGGAAACATTACACTATATCCATAACAAGAACTTGGAAGAAAACAACTATACACAAGAAATTATTCATGGTGTTGTCAGTTTCTCAGATTCACTGTAGTGTAATGAAGATCATGCCAACCCACATCTGACAGAAGCCTTACCAATAGATGAAGAATATAAGAGGTCATAAAATAAAATGATCAATGATTAATCTGATTCTGTTTGAATTTAAATAATTACAAAGTCACACAAATAAGACTCAGGAACAATCCAGAAGACATGAGAGAATGTGGCTTGGACTAATACTTGAGAAAGAAACCTCAGCATCAAATTTGGCAAATAAAATTCTCAAAAATTATAAAATATTTACACAAAAATATCAGAGTTTTCATTCCATGACAAATCCTCTTCATATAACTTGAAATGATCATAAAGGCATGCAGTATGCCCGCACATGGCTGTCTTAAGTGTTCTACCTCTAAAAGTAAAAAAACAGGGAAGAATAGGGGTTTTGTTCAACAAAATCTGGATTTATCCACTGGCCAAGTAAATCTATCAAACTTATTTTTTTGCCAAACGAATAGTGTTATTTGAACAAGGAAACTAGATGACTTTAGATGTTTGAAGACATCTAGAAAGGCCACTTGGTTTTTAAGTCCAGAGAACTTAGGTGGCTGGTACTAAATAACATCCTAGCTGTTAAAGATGGGATCTGTCACACAGGACTTACATATGGTTATTGCATGATTTATCAAAAAGTAAAAACAAGCATTTATTGTGGGAATGCAGATACTTTTGGAAATGGGGTACTCCTCTTTGTTACCTCTAGATACTTCTCTTTGTTACCTCCAATGGAAATGCGGCATAATTGGAGACAAGAATGATCAGATGGGTTGGAAGAAACATATGTGGCATGATAGAGTTGATTGACATTTCCTTTCTGTTAAGAAAATATTTCTAGCAACAATTAACAGCAGCAGGTATTCTGCTTAATTCACAGTAAATAGAAACTTCCAAATTGTTATCACCCAAAAATTCCCATCGAGCAAAAGGTAAGTGGAATCTGGATAAGTATAAAATAAGCGACCGTCCCCTCACTTGTTTCTTCTCACTTCGAAGTTAGTGTGTGCTAACTTCTTGGGATTATCATCAGTAATCTAATGTGTCAACTGCCAAATCAACTCTAGTAAATAGTACCTCAAATTGATAAATATTGTTGTTCTGCATACAATCCATGAGAAAATTGTGCAGACACCAAACAGAAAACAATATAAATTTGCTTAAAATGCATAGAAAATTAGGGAAAACAATAGCAAAAAATGTTGTGCATTCAAACGTATGCAAAACCATGCTGAAAACTATTAATTACTGTGTAGAACAGTGTTTTAAAAACCGGCCGGTCTGGCTCGGAATCGGCCGAGCTGACCGAGCTGACCCCCTGCCTGGGCTGGCTCGGTAGAGAAATCGGTCCGGGGGCCGGTTTGTGACCGAACCGGCCGAAGCCAGTCACCGACTCGGCCGGTTCGGTCACAAACCGGCCGCAGACCCCACTTTGGCCCAAAAACAGACTCCAAAAGAGATTTTTGTTTGCTGTTGGGGTTTTGTTAAGGCCTCTAACCCCTCTCTATCCTATTAAAGCTACCCAGCCCCTCTCATTTCCTCACACCTATCTCATTGCATTTGAATGAACATTTGTGAGGAATTCGTGAAGAGTAGTGGAGTTGGTTTTTGGAACAGCTTTGAGGAGTCTTTTGAGCAAGCTTTGGAGCAACAGTGAGGAGCTTATTGGGCAAGCTTTGGAGCAGCATTGAGGAGTTTGTTTGTTGGAGCAGCATTGAGGAGGATAAACCCTAGAATTATTTTTTTGCCCCTTCTAAAATCTGTCTTTGCTTGTTTTTCTTTTTGGAATCTTAAAATGGAAAACATAGATTTTTGTGAAAGAAATGAACATAGAATGAGTAGTTTTTTTTTGCTTTCATTTTCAGATTTAAACCTTTCATTTCCAAGTCAAAAACTCGGTCCAAAATGGCCCCTAGAATGAAAGACGTTGCTTGGGCATATGCTGAAATGGTTGATGATCAAATGCACTGCAAATTTTGTAAGAGAAAAGTTAACGGGGGTGGAGAGAGCATTCATAGGCTGAAACTACACTTGGCTGGTCTTAGAGGGCAAATTACTCCATGTGAAGCACCAATAGAAGAAATTGGAGAAATTACAAAGGAGTTAAGAAATCAATTTCAAAAGTTTGAGGAAGACAAAGCTAGGCAAAAAGAAATAGATTCTGAAAATGAGAGGAAGAGAAATATAAACACATGATGGTAGCCAACCCAAATTTTGATTATGAGGGTTCTTCATCTATCCCTTGCACTAATGCATCAAACCCCTTTTGCTATGTTCCTCCCTCTTTGGAGTCTATTCAAGAAAAGGGTAAGGGTGCAATGGGAAATAAGGGTACTATCAAAAGTTTTTTTCACACCCTCTTCTCCCTCTGATAGTGCACGTGGTCCTACAGCTAGTAGAGGTCAAGTGCAGAGCACTTTAGATCAGCATTGGAAGAAAGAATTGAGAGAAATTGCTTGTGATTACATTGCTAGATGGTGGTATGATGCTGATATTCCCTTCAATGTTTCTCGTTCACCATATCATGAACCTATGTTTGATGCCATATATGCTGCTGGAAAGGGCTTCAAAGGCCCTATTATGCATGAGTTAAGAGAATCTCTTTTTCAAAAAGAGATTGTGTCCATTGATGAATATTTGAAAGAATTCAAAAACTCATGGGCACAAACAAGATGTACCATCATGTCAGATGGATGGACTGATCAAAGGAACCGTACCATCATAAACTTTCTTGTCTTTTGCCCCTAGGAAACCATGTTTCTAAGATCAGTTGATGTATCTGATAGGGGTGGAAGATGCACACTTGTTGTTTCAGCTTTTGGATGAGGTTGTTGAAAAGGTGAGGGTGGCAAATGTTGTTCAAATCATCACAGATAATGCCTCTAACTATGTTCTTGCTGGTAAATTGTTAGAGGAAAAACACAAAACCATCTTTTGGACCAAATGTGTTGCAAATTGCATAGACCTCATGCTTGAGGATATTGGTAAAATAGATTGGATCAACAACATTGTAGAGCATGGCAAAAGCATCACAAAATATATTTACAATCACTCATGGATTCTGAACCGGATGAGGAAACACACAGGGGCAAGAATATTATTAGGCCTGCCATCACTAGATTTGCAACACATTTTTTGACATTGCAATCTATGCTTTCCCAACATAGAAACTTGCAAAAGTTGTTTTCCAGTGATGAATGGAATGAATGTCAGTGGGCTCGCAAATAGGATGGCAAAGATGTGAAAAAGAAAGTTAATGAAGAAATATTTTGGAAAAAGGCAACAGAGATTGTGAAGGTTGTTGAGCCACTGGCTAAGGTGTTGCGGTTGGTGGATGGGGAAAGATTGGCTATGGGCTTCATTTATGAGGCTATGGATCAAGCAAAGGAGCAAATAAAGGCAGCATACAACCAAGTATGGGCCCATTTGGGAAATCATTGATCAAAGATGGAACAACCAACTCCATCGCCCTATACATGCAGCTACGTATTTTCTGAACCCAAGGTATCATTATAAAGATTAGGAAGCAAGAGCTTTGACTAGGGAGGTTAGAGATGGATTGATTGACTACATTGATTGCATGATCCCCACGGAGAGTGACCAGTTGTTGATTCAGAATCAGATCACTGGGTTCAACAAAGCCACAGGTACCTTTAGCCTATGTCACAGGGTTCGCCGAACCTGAAGCTTGAGGTTCGAAATTCGGCGAACCTAAAAAAAAATTTCGAATTCGATCAGGTTCGCCGAACCTAAATGCCGAACCTAATGTCGAACCTGATGCCGAACCTGATGTCGAACCTAATGCCGAACCTAATCGAACCTAAAGGCGAATTTTATGATTTTTTTTCCATGAAATTCTATTTTAATAAATTTTATGACTTTTTTAACATAAATTATCATTTCTATATTGAACAAAGTCCATTTACTAATAAAAATTTTGTTATTCATATTTTTTACTAATCAAAATTCGTACTCATAGTTTTATAATTTATTAATTGATTTTGATTTATTTTATTTTATGCCATATATATATAATATATATATATTAAAAAATATATATAGTCGAACCTAATGTCGAACCTCATTACGAACCTCATCGGAAAATTCGAATTCGAATCGAACTTAATCGTTGCCGAACTCGAATTCGAACCCGAACCGTGTGACATAGCCTTTAGCAAGAACCTTGCAAGGATTGCAAGGGAATCATATGAGCCAGGTAAACAAAGAATTTCAATTTTCAAATTCATATTTTATTATTTTGTATAATTGTTTATAATTTCAACTATGTTTTTTGCAGCACAATGGTGGGAGGCATTTGGTAGCCATTGTCCTCAATTGCAGAGGGTTGCAATCCGCATTTTGAGTCAAACTTGCAGTGCTTATGGGTGTGAGCCCAATTGGTCTGTCTTTGAGAGGATTCACACAAAGAAGAGAAACCGTTTGCAGCAAAAACGGTTAAATGATCTAGTGTATGTCCAGTACAACCTCCGACTACGATGCAACCAATTGCTGAACAAAAGACCCGATTCACATCCCATTGTGATGGAGGATATTGATCCAACATCAGATTGGGTATTGGAGACTTGTCCACCAAATTTTGACTCTGATGACGATATTGGTGTGGGGATGGACTTTGATTCACAGGTAGAGGCTCCGCTAAATGCAAATCCACTAGTAGCAGGCCCAGGCCTAAGTCCTCCAGTTGCAGCCGCAAGCACTTCCTCTAGTCAGCCACGACAGAAGCGCATAGCTCATCTATCTCTGGCTCAACATGCTACAATTCCAGTTGAGGATGTTGATGAGGAGGAGGAGCGAGGGGTTTCCCCCTCTAATTCAGAGTTTCAGCCAGAGGATATTGCCTTGTCAGATGTCTAGTAATAGTGACTAGTCATGTTTTGTTGTAGAGGCCATTTAGAGCCTCATTGGTTATGCTTTTTGTTCTGATCTCTATATCATCATCATGTATGTACTATGTACTATGTACTATGTATTGGACAGTGCACTAGGTGCAATTTTGATATAATGGATATATTCATGAGCCTACTTTGATCATATGTTGTCTTTTGTCTATATTGTAATGCTTTGTTTGGAAACATGAATGAAAAATCTTTAAAATTATGTTTTTTAATTAAAAAATAATAATATTTAATGTCTTTTTTACAAAGACCGAGTCATTGAAACTGAACCAGCCGAGTCGATACGGAGTCGTAGTCGAAGTCGACCCTCGGTCAGTTCCAAACCTGAGTCGGAGTTTTAAAACACTGATGTAGAACAAAGGTGACAGTAAGTTGTTCCTTGCCATTTTGATGCAGGCAATGACAAATTAAAGTTTTTTGTAATTTTTTTTATTTTTCTTATGCACACATAAGAGCAGTTCAAAAACCAAGCAACGTAAACTTGCTTTTTGACATAAAGCGAAGGAAAACACAATACAAATGCCTAATCTATATGCCTACATAGTTAAGAATGAAAGGAAATTTAGTAAAATCAAATAAGTTTGTTATGAATAATGAAAGTAACCTAGTAAATTGACTAGTGTCTTATATGGAGTGAATAATGAATGAGAGAAAGAAAGTATAGCATATCAAAGCTATTTGATTCCAATTTCCTACTATTCAATTTATTTTCAAGAGTGCAATAAAAGCAAGTAAAAGCCTACAAATAATAGAATTTTGATAGGTCTTTATTACCAAGGGTTTGTACAAAAAACAAACTCCTTGACGAGAAAGTAGTTGATAGGAATTTATTACCAAAGGCTGTCGAAAAAACAAACTCCTTGACGAGAAAGTAGTTGATAGGAATTTATTAACAAAGGTTGTCGAAAAAACAAACTCCTTGACAAGAAAGTAGTCAATACGTCCTTAATACCAAGGGTTGTAGGAAAAAAAAACTCCTTGACAAGTAGGAACACACCAAGCACACTCACATCTTGGGGAAGCCAAGACTGTTCAATTCCTCCACATCATATGGGATTGGAAACAATCACAATAATAATTGCAGAGTCATTCAAGTTATTTAACCAAATCTTGCACTCTATTGCTAGCTCTCAATCACTCACTCTCTAGAAGAAAATGTTGAATCTTTTTATGCAAGACCTCATTTACTTTACTTAGGCTTAAAAATAGTCTCTTCAATTAACAAGATAACCAAAGGATGATATTTACAAAAGATTTTGAATACACAACTCAAGTAGGATGTCCTCACAAAAGGGTTTAAGAGCCCACATAAGTGAGGTACACTCCCCAAGAGGGTTATTAAGCCTACAAATGAAGACTAAGTCAACCTTAACCATAACCCAGCCATACAATAGATAATCACATTAATGCTAAACCAATTGCATTAATGACATAATAAGAGTTGGCCATAGCCAAATGCGAGGATTAGACCATTCTCCATGGCCAGTCCATACACCACATTAGCAACCAGGAAAGGTCTTCCAAACAATGGAGGTGGGCAACATTGTTCAAATAGCAATACAATGCCTAATTTAGAGTTCCTTCCAATGCTTCTTAGCATTCTATTCAAACTTCCTCCATTCAGCCTCAGATGTTAGGGGAACAATTATTAGCAGAGCCTGATTGATTCTCACTCTTTGTATTCCAAATTTTGGGTCCATCTCTCTCGTATTTATTCTCATCTCTCAAAGCATTGTTTGGCATCTCAAATTAAAGCTTGCAACTCATTTAATTTCTCTCACTTGTGCTTCCTGCCTTATTTTCCACTTCCATATTCTCACTTTGAATTGATGCACGCACACTCAATAGTCTATTGACCTACTTTGTGGTCATGTGTTGGGCATTAATAAAATTACCCTATTATCTATCTTAGACCTATCTCAATGTCTATTGAGTTGTGGACCTATTGTTGCTAATGTAATGTACATAGTGAGAAAAAATCTATGTTTCCTTGTATATCTAAAAGAATATACAAATACCGAAAAACCTTCATGTCTCATTAATTGAATGGCATGTTTATGCTTGACAGCATAAGATAGGTGAATGTGTATGTGTTAATTATTCCACTGTGCACATGCATGAATGTTATGTTAGTCTAAGATACCACTTGTATTATGGATAGATGTCTTTTGGACTGCAAAAATCAGAAGCAGAGCCATTCCTTGTTCCAACACTTGGCATTATTGCTATTTTTCTCTAACCAATGTTGCACGAAGTGAGTGCATTTTTCGGAAGCCAAGCGTAGGAAACATCATTTTCCAAAATCCTCAGAAGTGAATCATTCTGAAAGGGTATATATATATATATATATATTCAAAAAACATCCAAAATGCCAAATTAGTTGCAAAATATATCTAAGTGTAATGTCCCTGATTGATTAATTGCCCATAAGAGGACAAAATAGCCTATCCAACCACGTAGGCTATAGTCTTGATAGAGGGGGAAAACCCAATTATCTGATGCTTGGGGCAACATTGGGTAAACTTTGGGTCAAGTGGGGCAAAAAAGCCCAAATTGGGGGTTGCACTTGCAACCCCTCACATTTAAGCAAACCTGTGAGGAGATATATAAATAAAGAAGAATTGAAGTCACATTTTCATCATCGATTTGGATTTGATATCTCTATTTTCTTGAGCTTTGGCTCTAAGGGTTTAATACCCCTTCTTGATTAGCTTCGGTGGAGGTGATCCCACCATTGTAATAATAATAATAATATTATATTTTTTTATTTTTTAATAAATATTTTTATTGAATTATTATATATATTATTATTATTTTAATAAATATTATTATTCATTTATAATATAATAATGATATTAATAAATTTATGGTTAGTGTAAATTCATATGATAACGAGTCGTCAAATATGTATCATAACTTTGGTGGAATAAGTATAACGTATTATCATTTCATATTAAATATAACAAAAAATTAAAATATAATTTGCTATATTATTAAACCTAAACCATGCTAGTGGGCTTCATCTTGCTTGTGTCGGCTCTTGAGAAATGCTTAACCCTGCCAACGGGCTTCACTGGTTCAACCATCGCAGCGGGCTTCAACTTGCTTGTGTCGACACCCGAGGAATGCATAACCCTACCAGCAAGCTTCATGAGTTATTGTTGATGCATAGGCCAAAATGCTACACGTGGTTTTAACCCTCCCTTCTAATTTTTCAACTCACGTGAATTTGTAGGGTGCACATTTAAGAGTTGTATGGAGGTTTGAGGACACATGTCTAAACTCTTCTTTCGACTACACACTTGAAGGCAATTTGAACTTTGAAGGTCCAAACCTGTTGAACTTGAGCCAAATATAAAATTTGTTTTTAGGTCCATCGAACTTCGAACCCCAAGGTTAAAGTTCGACAAAACCTGTGACTTAGGTTTCGATGGAACTATCGCACCCTACCTAGATACCTTTTTCCTTTTTCTAGCACAACTTTTCTTGGAATAGATCGAGATTATTTCGCACATTGAAAAGTTCTTTTTTTACTTGGAAGACTTGATCTGTGGGTGTTTAAGGACAGTAAGATTCATGGCTCACTTGGAGGACAAATCCGAAGTCAATAAGGACAACACAAGATTTCTAGCGACAGCTGCAAGGCCAAGGGCAGCAATGCCACAGGACCAGGGTCAAGGGTCACAGGGCCAAAGGCCTCAGGCCCCAATTCTAACAACGTAATATTTTCAGGCAGATTCTTAATTTGTTTTGGTGAAAAAAGGAACGAATTCTTGGTGGTTGTTGAACTACAACTCTTGTGGCAAATAGTGAAGTGGATTAGTCAGTATTAGCCAAATCTGAAGACGAGTTGTAGTCAATTAGTTAGTTGTTCATTAATCTAGTATCATAGAACTGAAACAGTGGTCAACAACCAAGTTGTTGAGTATTAAATGAATAATTTGGTGGATTTAGATTAGATACAGTTATCGTTTTGGGACAATCAATCGCACTCTTACTGTGGTTTTGATTAAATAATCATCTTGATGTGGAACTATATCATTATTGCACTGCTATTGTTGTGTTGTTGAAAGAATCATATCACTGCTAGAGATATTTGTTACTGTGAAGATGTTGTGTTATTTCAATGTTGCCTATTGTTGAATAAATGAATTATGTTATACAATAATCTTGTGGATTTAGTGTAACCCTAGCAGACAGACAAACCCTAAGCAAAAAATTACACAAAGCATGCATATTTGTACATAAATCAAGATAGAAATGACATCCATAGTACATTAATGATTAATTATTCGAGCATCAACCATCTAGAATCTAGATTCTTCTCCTCTTGTCAAGCCTTTTCCTCTACCTCAATTCTCTAGGGTCATTAGTCAACAATGTCCAATTTTGAACAAACCACCCAATCCAAGCCTTAAAATATGGTAGAAAAAACTTAACATGCCTAATCAATGATTTTGACTTGAGTGAAGGGTACATTTTTGCTAAGGCCATGACAAAGGAGTTCAAAGATCAACACCACCAACACTGGGTTACATGTAGGGTTTGGTGCTCTTGATTAAATGTAATCACATACCCTCATACACGATATAATCTAATGAAATGACACAATCCCATTGATCCTGAAATTCTAGAAAAAAAATTTGTTGAATTTTGAATGGGATATGAAATTATATTTTCTCCATATGAATTTCGATGAGGGTGGAACCACTCTCAAACATCTTGGGTCATTTCATGGTAAAGTTAAAATTTTAAGTAAAAGTGGCATTCTCCTTTATGTTTTTTAAGAATTTAACATTACCATTAGAGAGCATCTAGGAAGCATCAAGGGAGCACATTGTGACTGTCCAAGAATGTAAATTTCTGAAGATGTTCTATGCTAGATGCAAATTTACTTTAAACATCTAAGGTTCAAATAGCAATTACATGAAAGTAAAATGTTGATAGAACATACCAACAGATCGATGGAAGACAAGCCAATAAAACTAATTGATTTGACAAACAAAGATATATAATGGTGGCGTTATGGCGATCAGCAAGATGCTTCAACCAGCAAAGTTTCCATTAGGTCAGCCAAACGAATGTGTCACACAACCCCAAGATAGCTCATCAAAACGCTGCATCAAGAATGATGCACCAAGAGAAGCCCTAACGCTGCACCATGAGAAGCCCTAATCACAGCACCATCTGTGAGAGAAGAGAATGCCTCCAAAATGTGTGTTGAAATGACCTCTAAGTCTCCAATATAGAAATCCATCAGTGAGGGTGTGTGACACATCTCTTAGGCATGTGGAATAAATCTGGCCAACCTTGCACATGTGGAATAAGTTCAAAATAAATGTTTTGCTCATCCGATTAAGATGATCTTTAGATTGATCTTGCACCTCTCCGAAATAGGAATCCAATAAAAATATTGGCATCATCATCTAAGCAGTACAACATGGAGTTTGGACCTAGTTGCCCAAATTAATAGAGAAGCACAATTCCTGACATAGTGATTCCAAAATTCCAAAAATTGTGCAAATCTAACCCAAACCACTATTTTGTTTTTCGGAAGCGCACTTCCAAGCACACTTTTCTCGCAGTTCCACGCGATGCACAGTTCTAAGGTCTGGTGCGTCAAGGCGGACAATTCCTGCAACACTAGCTCTAACAATTAGCCCTAGAGCTTAAGGTACCTGGAAGGAAGTTTTCATGGTGACCTGAAGGTTCAAATCAAAGATTTGGCATTCAATAGAAGTTGTGAAATCCATTTGGAATAGTTAAATTTATTTAGTGATGGCAACAACAATGTTTGTGATTGTTGAATAGTTCCATGAACAAAAGTTCATGGATCTTTCTGAGAAAGAACTATTATCAATTAATGCAAATGAGAAAACGCCAATACAAGTGTCATTGGTTGCATGAGGAAGGATGAGAGATGTAGATGCATAAATTCTAGTATGACAATGATGCATGGGAGGCTCCAACCCAAATGTACAAGAGAAACCATGAAAATATAATTTTATAGAACTTGCCCCACAGTATAATAATGCCAAGAAGGTTGAAGGCATCAATCAACACATATTTAGACCACATGAAGAAGTTGGTGGTTTTGAAAAGTGTGAGTAGGCAAAGAGAAAAGAAGGTTGACACCATATCATGGGAAACTATTGCCAGATCTCTTGAATATATAATTGTAACTTCGACCATCAACAAATTGGGGGGAAGTATACCATAGGAAGAGAGCATATGGTTGAACATGAGAGACTCAAATGAAGGTTTAATCTTGCATTGGCAAAAGTCGAATATAGTCAAGTCATCTAGATAAACAGGTAGCATAGGTAAAGAGACACTATGCAATCGATGGTGAAGGGGCATGTAGAGTACAAGTATCTAGAAAAGAGGATGTCAAAGAGCAAGATGTCAAAGAGCGAAAACAATGAATGACGGAGAGGTTACCAAGGTAAGAAATTCATGGCTTCCACATGTACCTTTCCAGGCAAGATCCAAAACCATTGGTGGATCAACTGTGAGACATCCAATTATGTAACTCAGAATTCTTGATGTCTTTTTCACAATACAAGTGCTTGACAAATGAGATCAAGTGTTCGAAGGTTGTGGAACATTGCCAATGACATTGAAGACCTGAAAAGTAAGGGAGATAGACAATGCATTGTCTGTACCATATATGACGAGGAACCCATTGTTAAGAAGCCAAACGGTAGATGCAAAGTTACAATCATGTTTGACAAGGCCAAGTACTTGTTGTGAAGGAACAACAAGGTATTTTCCAGGGAGCTCAGGAAATAGCCATGTATAAGATGACCAATATACAGGGAAGGAGGTGTTGAGGTTGGATGTAGAGACTTGGGATAAAGTTAAGAATAACTTAGTCTAGTGTACAGTTAGGCAAAGTGTGTTTCTTTCCCATGTACATTTGTAACTTATAATCCGACGGTCACGATTTGTAGTGATCTGACGGTTATCTCTCTCCTCAGTATTAACGACACTTGATCCGTGGCTTAGCACTCGATTGGTCCATGAACTCTATTTAAAGAGCATGGAGGGTCCTTTGTTGGTTAACCGTTTATGAGAGAAACATATGTAACCTTTCTTTTTATATTAATAATTTCCCTGAAGTGGCCGAGTTGGCTCAAGCCGTGGACTGTTTCCCTCTTTGAGGGTTTTAACCACGTGATTATACTGGTGTATTGATTTGTGATTTGTTTGTGAGTGGTGACCTTTGGTTCTTGATCTAAGGAACTTACCCTATAAATTCCTACATGATATCAGAGCTATTTTGAGAGTCGCATCCGTTGTTGATCAAAATCCAAAGACGGTTTGACTGCATGCGAATGCCGTCTTGTAGATCTACTATTTCTGAACATTTTCGGGCCTAGATAACTGCTCTATTGTGTTCGGAGCATCTGTTACAGTGAAGAACGCCTTTCGTTTCATGCGAAAAGGTTTTCGGTTGCCCAAGTTATGTTAGTTTAGATTTGGAGGTATAAAGCATCTGTTTTGCAGTTATATTTGTTAATGCTCTATTTATTTCGGTTTCTTTTGTTTATTTTCATTTTATTTTTTTTTTGTCGGAGCTATACCCTTTTCTCTGTGTATGCTCTTTGTTGTGTGTTGCGTGCGATCTCGGCAAACCAGAAACAGGAAAAGGAATTTTTTTTACTACGTATGCTCTTTCCCCGTGTCTTTGTGCGATCTCAGGAAATCAGAAATAGTGAAAAAATTGATAGTCGTCGGTAAGGCTAACTGAAATACTAACAATCTTCCGTAAGGCTTTGCATTTTTGTTTTTTTGCTCAGTTTTTGTGTTTTTTTTGTGGAGGAAAAGGCACGCACACCGGAGAGTAGAAAAAAAAAAACAAAACAAAACAACAACATAAAAAATTAAATAAACAACGAAGAATGAGAGAGAGAATATAAAAAAACCCAAACCAAAACCAAAAAAAAAAAACCCCCCTTCCTCCTTTCAAACAATAATAGAATCCTTTTACTATCTCACTTGGTGAGGAGTTAGTTTATGAGAATAGAGGTCTTGGGTTCAAATCTCTTTCTCAAACTTCTTTTGTAAAAAAAAATTGTTAAAGGGGCGGGATTTTTTTTTTTTAAGTTGAACTTCTTTATCAAATTTCAATCCGCTCCCGTAATTATTCGGCATCTGCAACTACGTTTTTTCAAAAAGGCATAACTTCTTCATCCGGACGCCGTTTTTTGAGCCGTTTTTTTTTAATCGGCCTATTTTTTTTAGATCTTTCCATTGGAGCAGTTAGTTTGAGTTTTTCTCAGCTTCAGTTTTTTAAAATGGAAAGTGTATGCCTGATTATTCTTAACAGCACCAATTATTTCCAATGGCTACCTCATATGATAGATATTCTTAGAAGTAAAGGGCTTTATAAAATAGCCACAGGACAAGAAACTAAACCTTTCGATGATGATAAAGTCCCTAAATGGGAAAATAAACAAGATCAAGCACGACGGTTGATAGGAATGTCCATTGCTCAAGATCTTCGATTTCATATCCTTGACATTGACACCCTTGATGAAGCCCTGGAAAAGCTAAAAACTGCTTTTGACATTCAAAATCAAATCAAAGCCCACCAGCTTGAAAATGAATTGCTTACTTTGGACCCCAATAATTTCTCCTCCATTGAAGATTTTTTGTCCAAATTCAAGACCCTCAGAATTCTTTTAGAAGGTTGTAAGATCAAAAAGGACAATGGTAGCCTCATCTATTCCATTCTTGCTAAGCTTGGCCCTGCATACTCTGTATTTGTTTCCACCTTTCATTCCACCAGAGAAGCCATCATTTCTTCAAGAACCGCCTACAAGAACCCCTCTTTTGATGCCTTTTGTGATCCTTTGATAAGAGAACAAGAAAAAATTTTACACCTTGGTCTTATCACTACTAGAAACGCTTCTAAGAAAGCCTTAGCAGCCCAACAACAACCATATCAAAAGAATCCCAAGAAGCAGTGTCCTAAAAAATATGGTCCTAAACCAAACAAGGGTCCTAAGCAATTTCAGCCGCAAACTGAAAAATCAAATCATCAAAATAATAAGGCAAATCAAAACAAAGGGAAGAAGACAGATAGACATTGCAACTTTTGCAATCGGGATGGCCATATAGAGTCCAAATGTTTTAAGAAGATGGAAGCCTTAGAAGTAGCAATGAAGAAGCACAACATCAATTTGGAGCACTCTTCACCATCATCTTCAGGCATGGCACTTTCTGCTTGTGGTTGTAAAGCATCAGGATCTGGTTATGCATTAAATGTATCTTCTTCTTCTCCTTCTCATGAGTGGCTCATTGATTCTCCTCTTCTTTAAATGATTGTAACACCAAACATATTTATGTTGGTGATGATAGATCTCTTAATGTTATAGGATCTGGAACCATTCATCTAGATAATGATCAGTTCAATGATGTACTATGTGTTCCTACCTTGTCATGCAACCTTCTATCTGTTTATCAGATAACTCATTCAAGTGAAGGAAAAATAGTAGAATTCTCACCTCATGATGTTGTAATCAAGGACCTCAAAGATCCTAAACATATTTTAGCTACTAGCATTGTTGATGATTCCACAAGGTTGTTTAAGTTTGACAACTTTGGGTCATCATGTCTTCCCTCTGTTTTTGTTGCTCATAATGATGATGTGAGCAAACTTTGGCATGAGCGATTTGGTCACTTAAACTATCGCTCACTTCAAACTCTATGTAAGGAAAATATGGTGACAGGCCTTCCTATGGTATCTTGCCGAGATGGTGTTTGCTTCGGATGTGTACTTGGAAAACATCATCGAGATAATTTTGACAAACATGCCTCTTGGCATGCTTCAACCCCTTTGCAGCTTGTGCACAGTGATTTATGTGGTCCACTTCCTGTTGTTTCTTTCTCTGGTTGCAAGTACTTCTTAACTTTCATTGATGATTTCTCCAGACGCACTTGGGTATATTTCTTAAAACTCAAGAGTGAAGTTTTTAACATGTTCTTGGCCTTTAAGGCCTTTGTTGAGAAACAATCTGGACATCAAATTCTTAAGTTAAGATCATACAATGGAGGAGAATATGTTAACAACAAATTTATCAACTTCTGCACTGAGCATGGCATTCAATTGCAACATACTGTTCCATATACTCCACAACAAAATGGTGTAGTTGAAAGGAAGAATCGCACCTTAAAAGAAATGGCTAATTGTATGCTTCAATCTAAAGGACTTAGTCTCAATTTTTGGGCAGAAGCAATTAATTGTGCAAATTACATAGTAAATCGCACTCCTACTAAGGTTTTAAAGAATATAACTCCAGAAGAAGCTTGGAGCTCAATCAAACCAGATGTAAGTCACTTTCGTGTTTTTGGAAGTGATGCTTGGGCCCATATTCCAGATGTGAAACATAAAGCCTTAGAACCTAAGAGTGAAAAATGCATTTTTGTTGGATATTCTAAAGATATCAAAGGATATAGACTTCTTCAACCAAAATCCAAAAATATAATCATTAGAAGAGATGTAAAATTTGATGAAAATATATCAGCCTACGAGCCTAGTTCGGTGGGTGTGCCACCTTTGGCCTGCGAGCCTGATTCGGCATATGTGCCACCTCTTTCTTTCTCTTCTATTTTTAATAGCATTCCTTCTAGTTCAGATGATGACAGCGAGGATGACCCATCTTGGAAGCTATGGAGTAGAGCGGACCCATCTTTGTAAATCCTTCAATCCTATCCCAAGTTGCTCATGTTGTGTCTAATCACTTTATAGATTCATTAATGACTATTCTAAGAAAACATTTTATATTCTTGTTGAAGAAATCAACAGTGTTCGAAAGCAATACCTCCTCGACAGGCTAGCCTTGTATAATTTTGTTGGCAAGCACTAATGAAACAACCTTAGCAGTAGAATAACTGGGAGAGAGGATGTCAACCATAAAAATGACGCCAAAAATTGAAAACCATTGACAGATTGAAGCACACTATAAAATGCAGGCAAACCAATATATTAACGACAAGAGTATTTCATGAGTACTTTTGGCCTCTAGCACCGTTGAATAATAATTCAACAACAAACATCTTTTGAAGCTTAAACAGATGCTAGAATTTTGTACAACTTTGATGACAAAATATCCAAATATGACATCCATCATAAACATATTATAAAACATGAGTATATACTATACATATAAAACATGAGTATATACTATACAACATTTAGTCAAAGAGAATATCTTGGGTTTTTGGTTGTCATTTACATCTCTTATTGGTTTCAAAGGGACTTTGACATGTTTTAATCTCTTGGTAGAAACAGGATAGTGGACTGTAAGATAGTGGACAGGATAAGTTTTCCTTGGATGAAAAGTTTTTGGTGGACTTTACCCTTAAGATTTGTCCACTGTTAAATTAAAATGTCTGATGATTGATTATCCTAGGATGTACAAATTTGCAGATTTTGATGAATCAACAAGCTTTTGTGTAAATTTATGTAGACGTTCTATGCTTGATGCAACTTTACTTTTTACTACAGCAATCACATAAACAATCAAGTAAAATGCTGATAGAACATATCAGTGGATCTACAAAAGACAAACCAGAAACAGAAAAATGTGGTGGTGCGTTACGGCGGTCACAGGATGCTTCAACCAGCAAAGTCTCCTTGGTCAGCCAACCCAGCATGTGTCGCAATAGCCCTCAAAACAGCCACATGGTCAACTCAAAGTCAACCCCAGAAAAGTCAATGCTGCCCAAAAAAGTCAACGCATAACAACAACAATAAAGTCAACACAGCTCGGTCTTCGGTCAACCTTTTGACCTCGGTTCTTGTGCCAATATGTACGGCCTTCCAAAATAGAATTCTCCACCAAAATTCAACCTCTTTGGACCATGCGTTGACCAAAGTCAACACTGGTCAAAGTTGCGTAAACCCTAGCTGCAGCAGAATTCTTCTTCGTCCTTCTTTCCCACGTGTGAACCGAAACTGCCTCCAAGAGCTCGAACCAATCAGAAGAGGAGAGATGTTGTGTGAGGATGAGATGAGTGAAATGTCCTCCAACGTTGACTCTATTTATATCAATCACTGAGAGTGTGTGACACATTTGTTGGGGATGTAAAACCTTAAGGCCGACCTGCACATATTTTGAAAGTATTAAAAATAAATGGTCTGCTCATCGGATCAAGATGATCTTTAGATCAATCTTGCACCTCTCTTAAAGAGGTACCCAATAAAAATATTGGTGTCTTCATCTAAGCATCACAACATGGAGTTTGGACCTAGTTGTCCAATTTTAACACTCCCTCTCAACTAGGGAGAACTCCATCCACCTGTGCAATCAAACATCGTGTGCCATCCCTCTGTAACTTGCTTTGCTGGCCTCTTTATTTCAGAACAGAAGTGGGTCAGTCACAAAGACATCATTCCCGACTGACAGATTCAGCCTAGAGGTCCGAAACCTCTATAAGACTCACAAAGAGTCTCATACCAACCCGGAGTTGGTTTATCTGACCCAAAGTCAGTAGGAGGTCCCGACTCACCAGACTTGATCCCGATCGTTGTTGGAACTGTGCCATCCCAGATGTAGAGCACGCAATCTCTATATCGTCCATCAGTCTTTGCTACTAGTCTCTAGCTTTTCCCACCTCATTGGCCAAATGAGAGGTACTTCCCATGAGCCCTGAACTCAATGGGTAGGATGCCTACGGGGCACAGATAATGAGAGGTGAACCAACTCAATAATCACAACGGTGGGGCCCAAGCACACCAACAAGGTTTGGCAAGCCTAGCCCTGTGGTTGCTTATAGCTTCGAGAAGCTATCCCCAAAGCCCCCCCAGAGCTCCCAGAGCTCATCGTCCAACAAGACCCACATCATAGGGTCGTTCCACGATACCAAGACTCTGACGGAAGGTTAGGAACTTGACCATCCCCGAGGGCTTAGTGAGTATATCCGCGACCTGCTCATCAGTTCCTATATGATTGAGCCTTACGATGCCATGCTGTACCATATCCCAGATAAAGTGGTACCTGATATCAATATGCTTGGATTGATCGTGGAACACGAGATTCTCGGACAAGCGAATCCCACTCTGGTTATCACAGAGTATCACCGTGGTATCTAGCACATGCTCGAACAGCTCACTGAAGAGCTTTCACAACCAGACTGTTTCACAACAGGCCATACTCGCTGCAATGTATTTGGCCTCCGCATTGCTCAAAGCCACCGACTTCTGCTTCCTGCTCATCCAGGATATCAAAGCAGATCCAAGTGTGAAGCAGCATCCCGATGTCCTTTTACGATCCACCACACTGCCAGCCCAATCGGCTTCATTATATCCATGGAGTGCCGCGCTCCCGACAGTGTATCTCAGCCCATGGTTTATCGTGCCCCGAAGATATCTCAAAAGATTCTTGGCACCAACCCAGTGAAAGTAATGAGGCTCAACCATCTGTTGACTCAAAGTGTTCACTGCAAAACATATATTTGGACGAGTGTTCACTAAGAACATCAGGGCCCCTACGAGTTGAAGATACTCAGTAGGATTTGCTAACACGGGCCCAGCAGCACTGCCACTCAACTTTTTGAGGTTGAGCTCCATCAATGTCGACACGAACTTGCAGTCCACCATACTAAATCTCTCCATAAGCTTCACAATGTACTTTCCTTGAGAAAGGAAAATCTCGCCAGGTCTTTGCCAGACCTCCAGGCCTAGGAAGTAGTGCATCAGTCCTAGGTCTTTCATCTCGAACTCAGCAGCGAGCTCCCTCTTGCACTGATGAATGAGAGGGTCAGCACCTGTCAGGGAGAGGTCGTCCAAATATAGCACCATAATGAGAGGCTTCTCTCTATCAACCTTGAAGTAAAGGTTTGGATCAGCATTACTACGAGTGAAGCCCAGCTTCATCAGGTAGCTATCTATCCTCTCGTACCAAGCTCTGGGTGCTTGCTTCAGCGCATAGAGGGCTTTCTTCAACCTGTAGACATGGGTGTCTCGATACTGGACTTCAAACCCCAGAGGTTGTTCCACATACACCTCTTCCTTTATCGCACCATGCAGAGATGCGGTCTTTACATCCATCTGATCAAGACTCCATCCTTGCGTAGCAGCAGGGGGTATGATCAATCGAATGGTGGTATATCGTGCCACAGGTGCAAATATGTCATCATAGTCTATTCCTTCCTTTTGAAAGAAGCCACAGGCAACGAATCTTGCCTTGAACTTTTCAGCACTTCCATCAGATCCATGCTTGATCTTGTAGAGCCATTTCGCAGTGACAACTGCTTTGTCCTCCGGTCTTGGGACCACATCCCAGACATCGTTCTTCATTATGGACTCATACTCTTCATGCATACCATCCTTCCAGACTTGATGCTTTACGGCTTCCTCAAAGGATCCAGGCTCAGATTGTACAATAGTACTCATGGCAGCTAGATACCCTTGGTATCTACTCACCTTCTTGCTTTCATGGAGTGTCGCCCTTGGGGCCATATGTCTCTCAACATCCTCGAGAGTGTCCCTGAGCCATGATGGTCTCTTTCCTAGTGAAGGAAGTGGATCAATCGGGTCCATCGGCCCTTCAGTATCGGGCATCTTGTCTCATCCTTCGGTTCTTCTTGATTTCTAGGCCTTGCTTCATGATCTTCCTCAAATCTTGGAATATCGACTACTTTCTTCAGGGAAGCATCTTCGTCAAAAGTGACATCGTGGCATATCTCCACTGCCCTTTGACCAGGCACATAGACTCTATAGGCCTTCGAAGTTTCGTTGTAGTCCACAAACATTCCTTTCTTCACAGAAGCATCCAGATTGCTCCTCTTCTCTTTTGGCACATGAAAATAAATAGGACATCCAAAAACTCTGAAGTGTGAGATGCCAGGTTTCTTACCAGTGAAAACCTCTTCGGGAATTTTGGAGTCCAGAGCGGAATGAGGGCATCGATTTTGGATGTACACAGCAGTGTTCGCAGCTTCTCCCCACAGAAACTTTGGTAGACCCTGGTCACATAGCATGGCACAGGCAGCTTCCACAATGGTCCTGTTCTTTCGTTCAGCAACGCCATTCTGCTCAGGAGTATAGACAAGATGTGGTCTCCCTCTTGATGCCAGCTTCTCTGCAAAAGTCCTTGAACTCGTTTGACCCATATTCAGTGCCATTATCGGTTCTCAAAATCTTGATCTTCTTCCCTATCATATTTTCCACCAAGGCTTTGAAGGTACGAAACCACATGAAAGCCTCATCCTTCTTTTTCAAGAAGTATATCCAGGTTTTGCGGGAGAATTCATCAGTGAACGTCATGTAATAAGAACATCCTCCCAAGGATGTCACAGGCAGCATACCAAATAGATTAGAATGGATCAACTGCAAGACATTAGATGTCTTTGTGACACTTGAGAGGAAAGGTCCCCTTGTATGCTTTCCTTCGGCACAACCCTTACATACACCTTCATGTTTATTTGCAAACTCAGGCATCCCTGTCACCACCTTCCTTGCTTCGAGAAGGGCTTTGTAATGAAGGTGTCCAAACCTTCGATGCCATAGTTCAGTGTGTCGGATAGTATGACATGTCATCGCTCCCAGTGGACTTCCTCCAACCTGGTAGAGTGTACCAACTCTAAACCCAATTGTGATAGCTTCCTTGAGGC
Source organism: Pinus albicaulis (assembly GCA_034641835.2). Lineage (NCBI taxonomy): Eukaryota > Viridiplantae > Streptophyta > Pinopsida > Pinales > Pinaceae > Pinus > Pinus albicaulis. The sequence goes on along the minus strand of CM076582.1, from coordinate 1,630,581,100 downwards.
TCTTCTTCCACACGTACACCTTTCCATCAATGAATGCCACATTGAGACCTTTGTCTTCCATGGCCGATATAAACACAAGGTTCTTCTTCAATTTTGGTACATAGTGTACATCCTGCAAGTGGAGGAGTTGTCCTTGAGACAAGTGGAGGGTCACAGTCCCTGTCCCTTTCATGGGATATGTGGCATTATCTCCAAGGATAATTTCTAGATTAGTATCCTTCTCAACGATATCGAAGAGTGCTTCCTTGAACCCAGTGATGTGCCTTGAGGCACCACTATCTATCAACCAGACATCCATAGTGTCGGGTGGAGATGCAGCAGAGAGAGCAAATACAAGAATGTATTCATTTCTTTTATCAACAACATTTGACTCCTCATACCTAGAGTTCCTTGACCTTTTGGAAGTTTGACTATTTCCGCCGGAGGGAGCCTTCCTCTTTCCTTTGAACCTGTTGTTCCTTTGATTTCCATTCCTCCGATTGTTGTTGTTGTCATCACCATCGGGAGAATCCTTCTTGAAAGGGCATTCTCTAGCATAGTGACCTGGCCTATGACAGGTGAAACACTTGCCCTTCTTTTCTTGGGCCCCTGCTCTTCCTTTGTTCCTTGGACCACCAAAGCTCTTCTTTCTAGAATGAGCAGCGTAGGCAGCGTTTCCTTCATTTTCATACTCCTTCATTCTTGTCTCTTCTTGAACGCATCTCGACAGTACCTCGTCAAAGTCAAGTATGACATTATTATTGAGAATGGTAGTGTTGAATACTTGCCATTCAGATGAGAGCCCTCCAAGTGCGATGAGTACCATCTCTCGATCAGCTATTGTCTCCCCAATAGCCAGCAGATTGTTCCTGATCTCGGTCAGCTTCAGAAAGTATTATTGCACAGACTCATCCCTGCCTTTCTTCAGATTCTTCAATTGATTCTTGAAGAATAGCACCTGGTTTGCATTGTTGGCCTTGAACATTTGGATCAACTTATCATACATCTCTTTGGATATGCCTAGCTCAGAGATGTAGGCCACCAGACTCTTATGAATGGATTCCCTGATCATCAGCTTTGCTTTGATCTCCCCCTTCTTATACTTTGTTTTGGCAGCAGCAGTAGCAATGGATGGAGGTTCTTGGATTTTACCTTGCACAAAGTCCATGACATCTTGGTCTTCCAATTTAAGATCCAATATCATCTTCCAAGCATGGAAATCATCCTTCCCAGTCAACTTGTCATCCTCCTTGAAGCCATTGTTTGTGGAACCCATTTTCTCTTCAGTGATTGCTACAAATTAAGGCTTGTCTTCACCTCAGCTCTGATACCATGTAAATTTATTTAGATGTTCTATGCTTGATGCAACTTTATTTTTTACTACAGCAATCACATAAACAATCAAGTAAAATGCTGATAGAACATACCAATGGATCTACAGAAGACAAACCAGAAACAGAAAAATGTGGTGGTGCGTTATGGCAGTCAACAGGATGCTTCAACCAGCAAAGTCTCCTTGGTCAGCGAACCCAGCATGTGTCACAACAGCCCTCAAAACAGCCACACTGTCAACTCAAAATCAACCCCAGAAAAGTCAACGATGCCCAAAAAAGTCAACGCAAAACAGTAGCAATAAAGTCAAAGCAGCTCGGTCTTCAGTCAACCTTTTGACCTCGGTTCTTGTGCCAATATGTACGACCTTCCAAAATTGAAGTTTCCACCAAAATTCAGCCTCTTTGGACCATGCGTTGACCAAAGTCAACATTGGTCAAACTTGTGTGGAAACCCTAGCTGCAGCAAAATTCTTCTTCGTCCTTCTTTCCCACATGTGAATCGAAACTGCCTCCAGGAGCTCGAACCAATCAGAAGAGGAGAGATGTTGTGTGAGGATGAGATGAGTGAAATGTCCTCCAACATTGACTCTATTTATATCAATCATTGAGGGTGTGTGACACATTTGCTGGGGGTGTAAAACCTTAAGGCCGACCTGCACATATTTTGAAAGTATTAAAAATAAATTCAAAATAAATGTTCTGCTCATCGGATCAAGATGATCTTTAGATCAATCTTGCACCTCTCTGAAAGAGGAACCCAATAAAAATATCGGCGTCTTCATCTGAGCATCACAACATGGAGTTTGGACCCAGTTGTCCAATTTTAACATTATGGGATGCTTCTAAGTGTGATTGTATGAACAAGGATTTCAAAGTAACCATTAAAATCTGCCGACTCTGAGCTACAATGCTTTATTGAATAAATGTTAATGTTTATCTCTAGAGTTGCCTTCAAGGACAAGGTCACTGGTAAAGACATGGTCAAGTGTCATAATTAAATTGTTAATCAAGAAATAAGAATGACACATAGATCAAGTCATAAGAATGATCCATATCAACATATAATAGCATCTAATCTATCAACTGACATCAACATGTTTTACCTGTAGAAACCCAAGAATCTTACCTTGTGTTACCAAGGTACCCACACCCAAATGATGGGTGCACAACCACAAATCAGGTTCTTGTACCCTCTCCCCATTTCCAAAATGAAGATGTCCTCAAATAAACCTGGAATAACTTGACAAACCTGACAACTTCACACACATGACATGGAGGCATGAGATGGTGACAACACATCAAATCAGATACCCAAACCCCAATTTGAGTTCTCCACAGGTTGTTTGGGGCATGACTTCCACTTAAAAAAATTGCTTTTTAAAGTAAAAACACAACTTCTCATTTTGACCATTTCATTTTCAACAGCAAAGGGAGAAAGAGTCTGGCAGTGAAGGTGTTTTGGTGTTTTTTTGTCTGCAAAATTATGAAGCAATAAGACAGTGAAGTGACGAAGTGCACTGCTACCTTCAGTGATCAAATCTTCAAGTTTACTGTCCAGTGTTTTTACTATTTGTTATGATTCTTTAATGAATAAATGTTGAATGAGAATTTGTTAATTTTGGGCAACTAGGTCCAAACTCCATGTTGTGATGCTCAGATGACGATGCCAATATTTTTATTGGATTCCTATTTCGGAGAGGTGCAAAATCGATCTAAAGATCATCTTGATCAGATGAGCAGAACATGTATTTTGAATTTATTCCACATGTGCAAGGTCGGCCTATTTTATCCCACATGCATAAGAGATGTGTCACACACCCCCACAAATGCCTATATATTGGAGAGACTTGGAGTTCATTTTACACACACATTTTGGTGGAGGCAATTTCTTCTCTCTTGAATGGTGATGGAACAGCGTTCTTGGTTTTGCGTTTAGGGCTTCTTGGTGCAGCGTCTTGGTGGAGAATTCTTGATGAAACGTCTTGGGGTTGTGTGACACATGTGGGTGGCTAACCTTATGAAGACTTTGTTGGTTGAAGCATCTTGCTGATCGTTGTAATGCCACCATTCTTTATCTTTGTTTTTGGCTTGTCTTCCATCAATCTATTGGTATGTTCTATCTGCATCTTACTTTCATTGTGCCCTAAAAGTTTAAAGTATATTTGCATCTAAGCATAGAACATCTTCAGAATTTAACAGAATTCTGAATTTGATAATAGATATCATGATTATGCATGTTTCGTTGTTACTGTAACGTCCTCTATGAATTGAGGGCAAATGGGACTCATTAGTATATCCATCTTCATAGGCTATAGTCCACCTAAAAGGGGAAAGACCCCAAAAATACCAATTGCTGGGCAACTTTTGGGGCAGTTGGGTGAAAAAATCCAGAATTGGGGATTTGAGTAAGATTTACTCAATCTCTTAAGAAGATGAAACCCCTCAAGAAAATCTATAAATAGAGGAGGGTTGAAGTCAATTTGGACCATCAAGTGGAACATTTCTTTGTATTTTGAGCATTAGCTCTGAGGGTTGAAGATGTTGAGATTTTAGGGTAGCATCGAGTGTGCTCTAGCTCCGAAACTTTGTGGAGTAGCTAAGACACACGAGATCTCCAAGACCCAGAAAGTGTTTGGAGAAATTTCATAAAGTGTAATAGTTATTCAAATAATTAATTTTTTTAATGGGACCCTAAGTCTAAGTTAGGGAAATTAAAAAATTAAAGTGAATAAAATTAAAATAAATTACACATTTGATAAAATGTTCTAAGTGACATGGATCAAGCAATCTTTTAATCTGAGACATCGATTAGAGATTAGATCACGGCAGTTGGTTTCCCAACGAGAAAAATATAAAGAAAGGGCTTGGGGTCAATTGGAGGATACACACACATTGCAAAGCACTGAAGCTAAGTCGAATTTTTGGGGCGAGGTTTGTTGAGGAATTCAAAGTGAGTTTGCAGTGCAGTGAGAGGAAAAGATCAGCAAGGGATGATCTAATCTGAGGCCGAGAATACAGCAACAGAGAGGCAGCAGTGTACCAGGCAGTGCAGAGGCCAGCTAGAGGGACGCAGTCCAGCCAGCACCATGCAAAGGATTGTGCAGAGGCTGCGTAAGCCCAGTCAGGGTGACGCAAGCCTAGCTAGGGCAACGCAGGGGCAGTAGAGACCCAGCCAAAGCAGCGCAGAGGCAACGCAGCACCAGTCAGGGTGACGGAGTGGGTAAGTTGGCCAGTAGAGGCTAACGCAGAGGCCGCAGAGATAGCGCTGAGGGTTCCAGTGGATAAGAAAGTGCTCAAACTCGTAATTCCCCGCAGAGGATTAGATCAACCATATTTTTTGTTTCTAAGTGATAAGGTACAGTTGCCATGTAATTTCTCTATAGGGCAAACCGTTTCTGGTGCCCAGAATGTTGTATTCAGATTCTGCATAATAATAAAACCCTCTAGAGTTGTTGCAACAGTTTCCCGCATTGGGTTTTTCCGAGGACATTTGTCCGAAAAAACTGTGTAATTTTGTCACATGTGCGTGTTGTTCAGTAAATGATCTGTAAATGTGTAGGCTGCAGTTTGTATTTGTTTTAATATTTTTCTGAATACTTCAGATTAATAACTTGTTATTTAGTCATACAAGTAGGCGAAGTAGATCAAGATACTGCAGTAGGGTTTTTGTTTTGAAACTTTCACATGGTATCAAAGCATTACAGATCAAGCTGATATACCAGCAAAGCAGCTGAATATATTTGTTGCAGGAAGGGCAGCTGAAGCAGCAAAGATCCAGAAGAAGGCAACACAGCACCAGGAGGGACACAAACCCTGCAAGGGTGGTGACGCAAAGTCAGTCTGCTCACGCAGAGGCTGACACAGCTCCAGAGAGGTGAAGCAGAGTCAGTTTGCTCACGCAGAGGCTGACACAACACCAAAAGAGAGACGCTGAGCCAATCTGCTCATGCAGAGGCTGACGCAACACCAAGAGGGTGACGTAGTCCAAGTCGAGAAGTTGTTGTGCAGTTTGCCAAGATCGAAAGTGTTGTTTCTGATCTTCAGAAGTTGCTCGTGCGACACAAGTTTTGTCGGTACAAAACAGTGCCTAGCAAAGGTGACAAAAGCGGGAGGGGAACAGCTGCTCAGCAGATTCTCTAGCCAAGGAATCTGAGTTTGATCAAGAGATCATAGAGGACTGATTCGTCAAAATTGGTGAAGGATTTCCAGGAGGGAAATCATTGGTCAGAGGTAACACATTCTCTAGAGGGTTCTTTCGCCAAGAAGCCCAGATCCAGTCTCTTGCTGAGTGTAGCAACAGCGGAAGGGAGAAGAGTTTTTGATTCGACAGTTTGAGCAGAGATGGTTTCTCATGGACTGAGAGATCAGGATAGGTTGGACAGTGTGTCCAACTTTGTTATCTGGAGGGCCAAAATCCTGACAGTCCTGGATGAGTACGGCATCAAGGACCATGCAGAAAACATCCTAGTTATGCCAACTGTACAGATCCCCTGAAGAAATTCAACGAGAATCAGGCGTGGGCAAAGCGCTTGATCATGGATGGAGTAAAGGAACACGTGGTCCCACATATTGCCGGGAAGAACACAGAAAATGAGATGTGGACAGCATTGATGTATCAAAGAAGTTCCATCCAGAGGAAGATGCTTCTGGAGAATCAGATGCGGTTGTTCCAAATGCATAAGAGAGAGGAAATCGATCCCTTCCTCCTTAGACTTCAGACTATCCAGGACCAGCTGATTGCCATGGGGTCAACTCCGGATGAAGGGCTCATGGTGAGGACTACCCTGAATGCAGTCACTGATGAATGGGAAACGTTTGTCCAAAGCATCTTGGCCAGAGCAACGTTACCATCCTGGGTGGACATGTGGGCAATCCTCTATCAGGAGGAAATCAGGAGAATAACTAAGAGGCAAAGCAGCAGCGGTGGAGTCAAAGTAAAGAAAGAGGAGGAGGAGGATGCAACCCTTGCATCTAAGGGACAGAAGCAGCAAGGGAAGAAGAAGGACCTATCAAAGGTCTGGTGCTTTAAATGTGGCGAACTTGGACACTTCACCGGCTCTTGTCCTAAGAGGAAGGACAAGGAATCTTTTGATTCCAAGGCAGCAGCAGCGAAAGGGGACGATGGCAGTGACGATGACGTAGCCATGAGTGCTCATGAGCCAAGGAAGTGGGGTGATATTGATCTGTAGAGCAACTAAAGATGATGGTGAGATCCTTGAGGTGCCCAAACTCTTGGATCACATACATGCTACGGGTGCCTTGAGACAGTAGCAAGATGACTGGAGGAGCAATGGGTGCAGAAGATCATAGTGAAACAGAGGCAGAGTTGGACACTTAAGTCTAGAGTAGCACAGAGGAGAGGCAGCAGCAGCGTGGAAGCAACAGCGTAGAGGCTGATGGGATTTCAGCAGCGCATAGGTAGTGCTTACGCAGTGCAGTGCAGCAAACAGCGCAGTGCTTCAGAGAAACAGCACAGAGCAATAGCAGAGGGTGCTTCAGTGATGAGATGCAACCCAACTGACTTGTCTGTCAGTGATTGGGTTATGGTCCTTCAGTTGCTTACTTCTCAGCAACTGAGTTGCAGTACAGCAGTTAGCAGTGGCAGTGCTATGGGTAGCATGATGCAATAAATTGAGAGGGACCTGCAGTACAAATGTGGCAGTGACATGGGCAGCAGTATAGTGGCAGCAGCGCAATGGATGGAGGGCAGCAGGGCAAGCATCAACAACGCAGAGACCGATGCCAAGATCAAGTGATGCTTCAATGTGGAAGTAGATTGCTAGAGCACACTCCTTGCTAAGAGGGAGTGTTGAGATTTTGGGTAGCATCGAGTGTGCTCTAGCTCTGAAACTTTGTGGAGGAGCTAAGACACACGAGATCTCCAAGACCCAGAAAGTGTTTGGAGAAATTTCATCAAGTGTAATAGTTATTCAAATAATTAATTTCTTTAAAGGGGACCCTAAGTCTAACTTAAGAAAATTAAAAAATTAAAGTGAATTAAATTACACGTGATGAAATGTTATAAGTGATGTGGATCAAGCAATCTTTTAATCTGAGCCGTCGATTAGAGATTAGATCACGATTGTTGGTTTCCCAACGAGAAAAGTAAAAAGGAGGGGCTTGGGGTCAGTTGTAGGATACACACATTGCAGAGCACTGAAGCTAAGTTGGTTTTCTGGGGCGAGGTTTACTGAAGAATTCGAAGTAAGTTTGTAGTGCAGTGAGGGGCAGAGATCGGCAAGGGATGATCTGATCCAAGGCCGACAATACAGCAGCAGAGAGGCAGCAGTGTACCAAGCAGCATAGAGGCCAGTCAGAGGGACGCAGTCTAGCCAGCACCACGCAAAGGCTGCGTAAGCCCAGTCAGGGCAACGTAGGGGCAGCAGAGACCCAGCCAGGGCGATGCAGGCCCAACCAAGGCAGCGCAGCACCAGTCAAGGTGACACAATGGGTACGCTGGCCAGTAGAGGCTGACGCAGAGGCTGCAAAGACAACGCTAAGGGTTCCAGTGGGCGAGAAAGGGCTCGAATTCGTAATTCCCCACAGAGGGTTGGATCAGCCATATTTTTTGTCTTTGAGTGATAAGGAAAAGCTGCCATGTAATTTCTCTGTAGAGCAAACCATTTCTTGTGCGCAAAATGTTGTATTCAGATTCTGCATAATAATAAAACCCTCTAGAGTTGTTGCACCGGTTTGCCCGCATTGGATTTTTCCGAGGACATTTATCCGAAAAATCTATGTAATTTTGTGACATGTGAGCGTTGTTCAGTAAATGATTTGTAAATGTGTAGGTTGCAGTTTGTATTTGCTTTAATATTTTTCCGAATACTTCAGATTAATAACTTGTTATTTAATCATACGAGTAGGCAAAGTAGGTCAAGATACTACAGTAAGGTTTCTATTTTGAAACTTTCACAGAAGACCCATTCTCTCTTTTCAATTTCAGTAGTGCAAGATTCCACCCTAGTTGACATCTCTTTTTCTCTCTTTTCTGTGATTGGCACAAGGCTTCTGGTTGGGAAACAAATTTTGGGGTATTGGATTTTTCTGAAATTAGCATGGATCCTTTGTGCTCCTGGAGAAGCAGAATTCTGGAAAGAGCAGCGAAATTCCTCTGTGATCATCCTGGGAGGACAGCGAAAGCTTTTCTCTCTCTGTGGAGTTACGGTTATATACAGGCAGCGAAACTCTTTTTTTCTATCCATGAACAATTCTGAGACAGCGGTCACCTTGATCCTGCCTAGAAGAAAAAAAAGGGTTGTGAAGGAAATCGAACCAGACAAGATTCAAACGAAGCCATCCTGAGCTAACGAACCGGTTGGAACCTCACACAGCGAAGACTTCCATCAGCAAAGTTGACATTTCTTCGTGACCATTGGTTCAGTGAAATTGACACGAGGAACCAAAGCTCTGAGTTATCTATAACAATCTGCAGCTTTACTCTTACAGGAGTTGAGTATATGTTCACTGTTTGGCATAGAACAAAATGCTCCAGAGGATACCTGAAAAGTCAACCCTCATTTCTAGAGTCAAGCGCATCCTGAAAGTCCAGCGAGAAAACGAGCAAGTTTGTGGCTGAATTTTCTATAAATGTGGAGACAGCTTTGCAATTCGGGCTAGGATCGTAACAGATATCAGGAAGGCCAAAGAACGCATTAAGTAGAAATTAGCGTCTAATTTAGGGTTTGTTGAATTACTGTTTGGTTGGGTAATCTAGACGGAACAAGAGGGATTGTTTTGCAGCATTTTATAATGACTGAATTTTATTTGCAATATCTAGATATAAAATAAATTAGTTAAGGTTGTATCGGTTTGGCTGGATTATATTATTTGATACAACGTTGATTGTGGTTACAAAAGGTATATTCTGAAATTGTGTATCTTGAAAATTACAAAGAAAAAAATAAAATTGTTGACTAAGACCTAGCATTACAGGAAACCCTAGGGAAAAATTACCCTAATTTATTACAGCTACATGCTGAAAACGATATAATAAACGTCTCTTATTTACAAAAGCTCCAGCTATCTGTTTTAAATTGTTTTACTTTTTCATATATATAAAATTTTATGTGTACACCCCTAACAAACCTAAGTCCCCTATTTCAAAAGAGTCATACCCGGCCTCAAACCCAAGTACCCAAGAAACCTAGATCTTATCTATATGCACTTTGTTTTTGTTGTTGAAGAGTGTGTGTTTGGGGGGTTGGGGGGGATGATGTTTCCATTTGGTATAATTCAATACAAAAAGAGTAAAATGGTATTTGAGGCATCCTATATGAAAAAGGAATCAATCATTTTCCAACAAGATGTAAACTTGCCTATCTGCATCATTTTGATGAAGTTATCAAATATTAGTGCCAAGCAAAAGTAGGATGTATTAGTATCTGTCACAGATTCTTAAAAGAAAAAATAACCGAAAAGCACCTATTCTAGCCCTAACAATTACTTCTAGGCTTTTATTTCAAGGAGTTGGACAAAAAAAATACTTGTGGAGCTTTTAACAAAATTGTCATCATTGCAGAATTCACTCTTATTCCATGCTAAACAATACCAAACTCTCATTCCATGCTAAATAATACCAATCTATCACACAATTGAGGAGGATTCCTTGGAATGATGGCATGTCCATGTGATACACATTCTGAGATATAACAAAAGAGAGTTAATTACCAACAACTTCGATGAGACTTATCGACAAGAATTGTATCAGTTTTGCTGCATTTATTCAAAAATATTGTCTGCTTTTACATTTTCACTTTTGCTCGTGTAAATCATGGCCCAATATTCCTCCACAATTTCCTCGAGATCATATCATAGGATAATAATTTTATTGATGTCTATCAAATGGGCACAGAAGTACATCAATGAGACTAAATGGTACAACTAGTGTAAAACCAATGTGGGAGTACGAAAGAAACTACTATATCATATTGAAAGCAAAAAATGATAAAAAATTAGATGCCTAATAAAAACTTGTAAACTCTTAGACTAGCAAAAGGATAAGATTGTTTAAGTACAATGATCCAATAAAAATGATAGGTACTGGAGATCTCAAAGCTGGGCAAAGAAAGGGAAAGAGAGGATGTCAAGGCCTGCGGGACTTGGTGCCAAGGACACGAGGAGGAAACAAGATGCAAGCTTGCTGTCAGAATCATCAACACTATGAAAGGGTCGACACAAAGGTGAACGATATACTTTGGGAAGCAACAGGAGCTGAAAAGGGGGGGTGGTGCGGGGGCAACTACATAATACCAAGGGAGGCATGAGATCCAAGGAGCCCCACTCTCCTACAATCCAAGGCCCTGGAGGAACCTGGAAAATCTCCTAGTAGAAACCTGGTTGCCTGATTGAATTGAGGGGGTAATATGGTGACCAGGTGGGGCTCAGCTCTAGAACTATATATAACCGATCTATCTGAGTGCCTAGTGGTGCAGGATCTGTAGCCTATAATGGAACACCCTCACAAGCCTCAAAGTTGTCTGTCGTCCACAGTGCAAAGAGACCCAAGACCTCACCAACCTGTTGCATGTTGCCCTGATTGGACAGGGCAACCTAGATGTATGAAGTGGTCCTCCTTGGAGCCTCCAGACAAGATGGAACAAGCAAAGAATGAGATCTGCACTTTATGAAATCTGTCTCTAAGCACTTATACATGAACAGAGCAAAGCATCCACAGTCGAGATAGCAGAAAAAAGTCAAGAGGGAGCCCCCAGATCCAAAAAAATGGTAATAATAACAATCTTTGAACTCATAGTAAAGGGTACACCAGAAAATGCGTTGCATCTTCGTCTCGAGTTCCTGTAAGTGACAAAGATAGGGTTTCTACCCGTAGTGTCTGGAAGCCCAACTGAATCTGACGGATCCTAAGTGCATGCATCCAGTGTCTTCACATGAATGAAGGTCAGACAATAATGGGATCCTACGAGTTTGCAAAAACTTGCTGAGAGAAGGTCAGGCGTGTTCAGGACGTACTATTCATCTGAAGTAATTGGGGATGTAATCTTGCAGTATCAATATGAGATTGTAAATATGAACAGGACCGACACCAACATGAGAGGTGGACTTCTTGGCCAAGTTTCTGGTAAAATAGAGGTCAAGCAGATCACTTAAGTGGTTATACACCAGAGAGGAATAGAAGAAGCTTACCTTAATGTTCCCAGGGATGAGACTTATAACAACTTACTGGAGACTGCGCTGCAGAGGAGAGAAATAAAATGATCTTACGAGTTTCTCTGGAAATAATGGAATATTTTCCCTGATTTTCCGTGAACAGATTTCTTATTTTCATTGTCAGCGGATTCTTTTGAGTTTAATTCCCGTGCGCGGCAAGCATAGCATAATCCAGATATATATTTAATGCTATGAAATCTTTAATTTCCTGTCCTATCAAAATTAATGGATGCAAATTAACGCGATGCTAAAACGAAAGACACATCTCCTGCTTGGGTTGTAAGCTTGATTTCTGAGGTAAAAAACGGCAAGGGCATTAATGGGTTTTAAAGGGTTTGAATAAGAATAATCACTTTATTGAAATTTAAGGGTTTGAACAACTGTTTACAGATAACAAATTTCATTTTCCTCGATAGTGAAGGACTGGGTATATCGCCATGGATCAGAAAATCTTAGGGTTTCATGCCGCCTGCCACTAAAATTTTCCAGGAAAATTGAAAAAATATATAAATTAAGCATCGTATGCGGCTTGTGCGCCGATTTATCCATGCCAAATAGAGGAGGTTTCAGACAATGAGATTTCCTTTACCTGTTTCCTTGCGTCGTCCGTCCACCCCCAACAATTGGACTCGTGACCACTTTTGATTCACGATCAAAATCTTTTCAAATGAAATGAAAGGTAGCAAAGGTCTTTTATATTAGCAAGTGATTTTCTTGGGTGACGTCATATGTTTCACGTGATAAAGTCCTCGTCCTTTACGATACTATTCCACAAAACTGATAGTAAAAATAGGAAGAGTTAGTAAAAGATTAAATTTTTTACCAAACCGTGGCCTCTTAAGTATTACCAACAATTATTACACATGGTTTAGTTTTTCTTGAATGGTTTAGTTTTTCTTGAATAACAATAATAATGAATAACAATAATAATGAGTCAACTTGTATATAGTAATTAGTGATGGTTGTCACAACTATTAGTTTGATAAGGGAGTTATGTTAGGTTTTTTCACTATTTTATAACTTATAAAAAAATGAAATTATAATCTTTAATAGAATTTTTATTAGTTCATGGAGCTTTAAAATTAAAATTGATGTTAAATAGATTTATTGTTACAGCATTCTTTGTGAAAAGGTTACCACTTTAAATACAGTTAAATCTTCCCATGAGTTAACCAACCATAAATAAAATAAATTTAAGAAAATATAAAATTAAAACTAGTAATTTGAAAAGATTTAGAGAAAGAAATGTTTGTTGAAATTCAACAAGAAAATGCAACACACACACTAGTGTGGGATCATAGGTTACACATTGATGGGTCTGGGGTCCAGGTCCTAGCGATACATTAGTGTGCAACCACTTTATTAAATAAATTGGAAAATTAATTGTAATCTTATCTCATAGCAACTTGTAATAGTTAACTAAGTGCGATAGACTTAGTTAGCTCAAGAATTTCAAGTTGAGGGTCTAAGGATAGGCATGTAGAGTGATTCTATTATTAACAGGGTCTAGTTGAAGTTGTAGCACTAGTGTAGTGTGGGTGGGATCAGTTAACTTACAATAATTGAGTTAAAATCAGTTTAACTAGTTCTAACTGTTTGATGAGCTAGTGGAAGATCAAGTGAATTAAAATAGATTTAATTCAGCAGTAGTGATCTATCAAGTAACTGATGAATCATTATTTATAGTTGCATGCATGCTAATTCTCGTGGATACCCAGTTGAGACAAAGGTTCAAGGCTAGTAAACTATTAGTTGTATTTTAGGCACACTGCCCAAGTGCAGTTATAAAACCATGGGAAGCCTATGATGAATTGCGCAATCAAGGAAGGCCAAATTTCCTATTTAATAGGGGTTTAATTCTCTAGGGATTACGTAAGCAGGGTAGGCTGAGGGTAGGCTGATAATTAGCTATGTGTTTTGTTAGAAAAAATTATATTACAAAGCAATGTAACACATAAAATATGCAGAAAACACATAAAACCATAGAGACACAGATATACGTGGTTCACCCAATTTAGGCTACATCCACCCTGAACAGCAGATCCGTTGTAATATCCTATGTTCTCTCTCACAGTCTCCCTATATGTTTCTCGCTTTGAGAAAACACATACAATGCACAGCCGCAATACAATACCCTCATACAAAACGAGGGGTTGCCTTCTAGGGAAAAAAAAAAACCCTAAATTAGACATAACTTCTATCATCGGATCATCCACCTAATGAACGGCCCAGATTGACTAGAAATTAAAATACATTTACAAGGCAATTTTACATCTGTTTTTAGCTTCGGGGGCAGCTGCCCCCCCTGGACCCCCTAGGCAACGTTTAATTACTACAGGGGTCCAACGCTGTGATACAAAATAAATAAGATAATTAGGCTCCACACCCAAAATAAAGAAGATAATCAGGATTCTGCCTAGTGTGTATCTTTTCCAGCTTCAACTGTCCATCTTCCAACACAGACCGTATGAAATGGTACTTGAGTTATATGTGTTTAGTCCTGGAATGAAATGTTGAGTTCTTTGCAAGATGAATGGCACTTTGGCTATCACTGTATAATGTGCCCATATCATGCTTCTTACCCAATTCGTCCATAAACCTTCGTAACCAAATCATTTCATTACTAGCCTCTGTAGCAACAACATACTCTGCTTCTGTTGTTGAAAGTGCAACAACACTTTGGACTTTTGAAACCTATTTACAACTGTTCCACCTACAGTAAATACATACCTTGTAGTGCTCCTCTTGTTATCTCTGTCACCTACCATATCTGCATCAACATATCCCTGTAGACCAATGTTTGAACCACCAAAGCATAATGCTTGATCTATGGTACCTCTCAAATATCTGAGAATCCATTTCACTGCAATCCAGTGTTCTTTTCCTAGATTGTTCATGTACCTGCTTACAACTCTCACTGCATGTGCAATATCAGGCCTTGTGTAGACCATTGCATACATTAAGCTTCCAACTGCTGATGCATATGGAACTTTAGACATATAATCCATTTCTTCTTGGGTCTTGGGGCACATCTCCTTACTAAGTTTGAAATGGCTAGAAAAAAGTGTACTAATTGGTTTTTCATTTTGCATATTAAACCTTTTCAACACCTTTTGTATGTACTCATTATGAGACAATGTTAATTTGCAATTTTTCTTGTCGCTAGTTATTCTTATACCAAGGATTTGTTTTGTAGCTCCCAAATCCTTCATTGCAAATGAATTTGCCAATTTTCTTTTGAGAACATTTATTTCATGCATGTTAGACCCTGCAACAAGCATTTCATCTACATACAATAACAATATAATATAGTTGCCATCATTTTGCTTTTTCAGATAAACACAGTGATTAGAGTGACATCTAGTATAACCTTGTTCGGACATAAACCTGTCAAATTTTAGATACCACTGTCTTAGAGCCTATTTTAAGTTTTAAGCCATACAAGCTCTTCTTTAACATGCACACTAATTTTTCTTTCCCTTTGACCTCATATCCTTCTGGTTGCTGCATATAGATCTCTTCCTCCAAATCTTCATGGAGAAATGTTGTCTTTACATCTAACTATTCAAGATGCAAATCTTTTGCTGCTATAAGACTTAAAATAGTTCTTATTGAAGTCATCTTAACAATAGGAGAAAATATTTCATCAAAATCAATACCTTTCTTCTGTGCAAACCCCTTCACCATAAGTCTAGCTTTGTACCTCTATTTTCCTCCATCTTCTCCCTTCAGCCTGTAAACCCATTTATTCTGCAATGTTGTTTTACCTATAGGTAACTTGACTAAGTCTCAAGTCTGGTTATGTATTAAGGAGTCCATCTCTTCTTTCATGGCTAGCTCCCACTTCTTCTTGGTTTCAACCTGCATTGTTTCTTCATAACATTCAGGTTCACCAGAATCAGCCAACAATAAATAATATAATGAAGGAGAGTATCGTTCAGGGGGTCTACTTATCCTGGTAGATCTTCTGACACCACTTTCAGGTGTTTGAGGTGCTTGTTGCTGTTGTGGTGGTTGTTGTTGTTGTGGCTGTTGATTATTATTATTTTCAGGCACTTTTACTTTTTTTGTGATCTCATAAAGAACTGTGTATTCTTTGTTTTCTTTTTCATGTTTCTTTTCCTGCAACTGATTCTTATACACGACCTTTTCATTGAATATTACATCTTTGCTCCTAATGATTTTGTGATTTTTGTTAGAGAGGTAAATCCCCTCTGCGGACAGAAGCGATCCCACTAGCCCTAGAGTGGGTCTAGCAACAAACAAAACATGCTACGATATCGATTCCTAGTTACAAAAGACAAAGCTACGATAGATAGCCTACCTCAATTCCTACGTTGTTGTTGTCGAAGAAGAAGTGTTGCTTCCTATTCCTAGCTCGACATATCACAATCCTTTTGCTCACCGCGTCCAGACACCTGTACACATGCAGAGAAACACGACAACATACAACGTAATAATTCAAATGTGTAACTATCAATCAGTGGGAAAAGACTGAATCAAATTGCATTACACAAATAAGCAATACAACAGTGGAACCAATAACATAGTCGAGCATATATTAAAATGTGAAAGAAAGATTACAACCGAGTTCTGACGTCGCGTTCTTCCTTTGGCAGGGCTTCCAGTGAAGCATGTCTCACAAAGCTTATCGGGAATTTAGACAAGGCTCTCTCTCTTATGGGGTTCTCCTTGGCTCTACTCTCAATAGTCGCTCAGCTATAGTTTTCTTCCCAAATGTTCAGCTCTGTTTCAGCTAGGTTGTAAATAGAGAGGGCAAGCTTTTATAGAGGGATAAGGAGAGGTTAGGATCCCTATAATTATGGGGGAGAGTCCTATCTCTTAGGAAGGTTCCATGAGAGGTGGAATACCACTTCCCAAACAGGGAGATCCGAAGCCAAACAACCCAACCTCTTTTTGATGATTCATTCCCGAGGTGGTTAAAGAAAACTTCCGCCTCCAATTTGTTAAAAAAATTTCCAAAACAGGTTGCCGCGGGTACAACATAGGGACAGAGCGCCAGTTGGCGCAAGCTTAGTGTAAATTTCCCACATTGGTATGAGGGATGAACTGGCTACTCACGCCAATGCCAAAACATGGGTTTTTGGGTGCTTTTCTGAGGAAATGTTCTTCAGGAGAATTCTTGCCCTTATGCAAAAGGATGCCATCAAGGTGTTTTTAGGACATTTTACTGTTCACAGGTCACGGGAATAGTCTTCCAATGTACGGGACGAGGGATTGCAGGGATGGTGACAAAATGTTGTGTAACAGATGCCCCCCAAAGCATGAGGTCCGAGAGAGAGGGAGGGGTGAAATGCTTTATGAGAACGTGTTCAACTGAAAACACTGTCGTCAAAAGACCTGCGAGTACAAATACAACTGATATATCTGATACATGATATGTGGTATGGGCGTAGCCATCCATAATAAAGTGTACAAAAACCGAGATCCTAGGTATGGACGCAGCCATCCAGAAAAATAGGGATCAACAAGTAGACTTGGGTATGGTCGCAGCCATCCAATCAAAAGAGTCATATAATAAGTAATAATAATCCACAAAGAACCCACAACCTGGATTTCATCAGACAAAATCCAGGGTCCTGCGCTCTATCTCGACCCGAACAAAGTACAAGTTCGAGCATGCGAATAAATGAGCTAAAGTCGAACATGCACAAACATCGTCTGATTACCAGCCAATGATGAAAACTGTTAACAGACGCGAAAGAAACCACCAATAATGACAATGGATTTCAAGGTACAAGAGGTAAAATCTACAGAATGTGAACAGTGATCTGGCGTCGAACACCCACAGAATCATCTGATCGAGGGCCAATAATGAAAACCTTACGTCGAATGCGAAGAACCTACCATTGAGGCATGCAGGCTCCAAGGTACCTGAAGGGAGTATCTAGATCAACTTCCTAGATAATGAGCTGGAGTCGATAGGAAGTGACCTTGATCGAAGGTGGGCCATAATGTTTCCCACATCATCAACATGAGACAAAGGAACATGATGTTTGTGAATCAAGACCAACAGAGAATCAGAGGGAGGTTGAAAACTGTAGAGGCCAAATTCTCTCTAAACATATCAACGGCACGACACTGGATTTGGCAGTATTTGACATCAATGGATCTGAGGTCATGGTGACGTGGCAAAGAGCAGATGAGCGGTCAAAAGAGATTACCCAAACCCATGAAGGCAAGAAAATAACGAGATGAGATGTCCCCAACCCTACACGAATGCAGACAAGTGCCATGTTCAAGAGTGACATACTGCCAATACGACTATGATTTTGGTTCCATTTTCCCTCACCATTTTTGGCGAGTACCCCAATTATTTTTTGGAAACAATCTTGAAGGGGATAGCACGTGCTTGCGATGAAAGTTTGTCCTTCAGACAAATCCAACCTAGTACATTTTACGAGCCCTAGGAAGGAGAAACTCAAGTAATGTCATTGCGACAGAGTCCGATGTCATCAATTTTTAACGAGTCTGACAAAGGAAGAACTCAACATCTTTTCATATTTAGAGAGTTTGAAAAGAAGGCAAAAAAGAAAACTCCTATAGTCCCTTTTCGTAGATAGTTCCTCAGATCCGAAAAGGTAGAAAATTGTGTCTGAGAAAACCTCCTAGTCGCGACAGGCTAGGGTATTCATTTTTCGTAAATAATCTATCCCAGCCCGAAAAAGGGGTAAACGTATATTGGGTAGATATCGTTTCGTAGCCATTTAACGAGTTCAAAATGGCAAGCGTCTCGGCAATCTTTTCAATTTTAGAGAGTCAAAAAAGAGATGAAAGGTGACTCCTCTTGAAGGAACGAGTGGTATAAAGGGTAGCAACTGGTTCCGATGATGGTGGAACTTCTTAGAACAAGTAAAGGTCAAGAGGCTGGCTAACAAGACCATTCATTGCAGCGGTTCCTTAGGAATGGGTAAAACAACCAAGTGAAGGCATATGATCGGCCAAGCAGATAGGGACGATGGAATAAGAAAACCAAGGTTCATCTGGCAAAATAGGCTGAAAAAATGGCAATCACGAGAAGTAAAATAAGAATGGTTTAAGCTTGAAATCAGGAAACTTTGCTTGAAGTTGGTTTCATTTTTACACAAGCTTGAAACAAAGATAAACTATGCTTGAAACTAGTTTCATTTTTACACAAGCTTGAAACGGAAACAAACTATGCTTGAAATGCCTGCATGCCCCCAGCATGGTGACTCAATTCGAGGTACATGCCCCCCAAGCTTCAGTGCATTCACCAGAGTAGACTACTAGTTACTGACAGGTGGATGGAATGAAGGTTCAATTGTGAGACCAAGAGAAAGACTCGACTGGGATTTTACGAGATCTAATCAAAGACTCGAATTGAATGGGAACGTGTTTCATTGTTTTAACGAGGTTGAAACATTAAAAGAACTATCCTCATGATCTTATTCATTTTTTAACGAGGTTGACATAGAAGACGAACTATCCTCGGAACACCGTGTTTCATTTTTTAAGGAGCTTGACACAAGAAAACAAACTCTGCTCCGACCAACTTGTTTCATTTTTTTAAGGAGCTTGACACAAGAAAAAGAACCCTGCTCTGACCAACTTTGTTTCATTTTTTAAGGAGCTTGACACAAAAAAATGAACTATGCTCCGAAGACAACTCATCATGATGAATAAGAAGTCATGGCTTCCAAGAGTTCCGCATCGGATGGGAGAACAACATCTTGGAAATCAGGACCCAATGCCCCCAACACACTATTCACAATGGCAGTATCACTGATTGCGGGCACAAGATAGGTAGCCACATAATTAACCTGCGACAGGGAGTATACAACCAGCGAATAAAGAGCCAGAAGGGACGATGGTGGACCAGATGTCATGTCAGGACCAAAGAATGAAAGCTGATCAATGGTCACGATTCGACCTTTGTGCGGAAAGTAGATCACACAAAAGAGGGAAGAGACAACTGCCCCCATGACATACGTATAGTCACACCCCAAGTGTAAATTGAAATCTACGGGGCCTGGAACAACCATCACGTCTATATGGATGGTTTTGTTGAGATTGCAACAAGATGAGGAGCTTAGTGGAAAGAAGTTGCCTTCACTAAGTGGGCCCGCAGGCTATTTTTGGCGGAAAGTCTATTTTTAGACATATGGATCATGTTCTATGAGTTGTAGGATGTTATTTGTGGATGGTTGGTCGAGTCGGAGAAAATAGATGGACTTCTATTTTTAGACATACTGGGCGGAATCTATTTTTAGATTGCCAGTCTAAAAATAGATATGTCGAATATTATTAGCTCTTAATAATATTTGGACTCTAAACATTATGTTATCCTCTTGGAGCACATCAGTTCGAGCCACGGATGTGGCACATGCAGCTGACAGACGGAATTACGCTATTCCTAGGGTTTAGTGGAGCTATTGCATGGTTGACTTCAGTTAGAACTCATGTGACAGAGTTTGGTGGAGTTGATGAGACAGTTAATGGAATTGTGTTCAGTTTAACTTAGTTGAGCTAGTTGTATCTAGTCTAACTAATTGATACAATTAGTGAGAGTGGTGTGAATTAATTATTAATTAATTCACTAATTATAAACTCATAAATCAACTAAAGAATACATCAGTTAACTGCAGTGCATGGACAGTTTTAGTGGAGACCAGTGGAGAGGTAGGTGAAAGAGCAGTGTGACTATCAGTTGTGACTATACTGGTCCATGAGATTTGCACACACATTGATGGAGAAGCCAATGAGGATTGCGCAGTACATACTGGTGGGATTCGAACTTGGATCTCATGATTATCCATATTGGATTGTGCAGTAGAGGCAGGCTAACAGGTGGAGCAGATTGGAGCATGTGTTTTGTATGATCTGAGCTTGTGTAACAATTGGAGATTGTACTGAGAGCTTGTGAGGAGTTTGTACAATGATTGTTACATTATCTCTATCATTATAATATACAGATATTTGGGGGTTTTTAGCTTTAAGCTTTCCCATAAATACTGTGTTTATATGTGTGATTGTTTATGGTTTTAATGTGCGCATGCGATTGTTTAATTTCCGCAAATTGATGATCAATAGTAGAAGAGGTTATGTATTATGCATGAAGCTCAAATAGTGTGTGATCAGAATAATCTCGATGAATAATTTAATAGTTATTCAAATTTATACATGGTATCAGAGCAGTATTGATCATTGGAGCAATTGCAAGACATTGAAGCAGTTGAGTTTTGTGTTGGTGGAATTCGAATTTGCAGCAGTGTTTTCTTGGTGTCGAAGTTGAGATGTCTTTCAACGGATTGCGATTGGAGTATTCTCTTGAGGGAAACTCGAATTATATTGCATGGAAGGACAGGATGGAGGCGGTGCTGGATGACAATGGGTTGAAGGAGTTCATAGATGCTGAAGTCCCAAAGCCTACTTCTAGCGATGCTGCCGTAATTGAGGCTTGGCAAAAGAAGACAGCAAAGTGTCGAAGGATTCTGTTGGAGGGTGTGAAGGATCACATAGTGTCCAGCCTGCATGGGAAGGCTTCTCATTCTTGATGTGGAAAGCCTTGTGATTTATTCAAGCAAGAGCGACCGGAGAGGAAGTTGGCTCGAAGACAGGCTCGAAACACCAAGATGGAGAAAGCGATAGTTCGCCAGAGTACTACGAAGTTCTGATGCGGGGATGGTACACTGGGAAGTGTGGGGGTGACTGTAGATGATGAGGACTTGGTGAGCTTGGCTCTCCTTGGGCTTAGAAAGTTGGCATTCCTATCGGACTACGTACGATGGTCGGGAGAAATTGCCGGGGATGGGAGTGACAGTCGGATCTTGTGCAGGAAGAGATAAGGTAGAGTACCATGGATGGATCTTCATTGAATAATGTAGATGAAGAAAATTGGGCTTTGGCTGCCAAAGCAAGGAAGGGGAAGAGCAAGAAGAATGCTTCTCAATTCGGTGCGAAAGGCAAGAAGCAGGACATGTCCAAGGTGAAGTGCTTTCATTGTCACCAACACGGACATTACGCCACTAATTGTCCATAGAAGAAAAATAGAAAATTTCTTTGGATCTGCCAATTTGGAGGGCCTTAGCCCTCGCAGTTTTGACTAGATTTTCCCGTGATCACATGCTTGGTCTCAAGTATGACGGGATCAGTGTGGTTTCTTGACAGTGTTGCGTCTTTTCACATGACAGGAGATCGAGGTTTGTTTACTGATCTGGATGAGAAAGATCTTGGAGTGCACATCGAGATGGGCGATGATGGTAGATACAGTGCGACCGGTATCGGTACCATTTCCTTTGAGAGGGAGTCTGCTAAACCCTTCAGATTGAAGGAAGTGATGCATGTTCCAGGATTGAAGAAGAATATTATCTCTGTGGCGATGTTAGAAGACAAGGGATATGATGTTGTCTTTAGCGAAGGAAAGGCTTTCCTGCGCAGTAAGGCAACTGGTGAGACCCGGAGGATAGGGGTTCGAGTTAAGAACCTTTATCAATTGCAAGTAGATGGTTGCGCAGCAATGGCAGGCAAGGCAGAACGAGTGGTGAGCCGGGATGATGGCGAGCTGTGGCACCGGAGATTGGGCCACCTTCACCATGGAGCTTTGAAGATACTGCAACAGATTTCTACTAGGCTTCCTAAAGGCACTCTTGCGTAGTCAGATCAGTGCAAGGGGTGTACCTTGGGAAATTTTGTGAAAGCCACCTTTCACGAGAAGGATAGTCGCGCCACGACGATCCGTGAGAGAATTCACACAGATGTGTGTGGACCTTTCTCAGTAGCTTCGACAGCAAAGCACAGGTATTATGTGATCTTTGTTGATGATTTTTCTCGGAAGTGTTGGATCTTCTTCATGCAGAAGAAGAGTGAGACATACTCAAATTTCTATGAGTTTAAGGCACTGGTTGAGAAAGAATCAGGGAAGCAGGTGAAGGCTCTTAGGAGCGACAATGGTGGTGAATTCATCTCTGGCGAATTCAAGGACTTTTGCAGCACAGAAGGAATTCAAAGAGAGCTCATATCACCTCATAACCCACAGCAGAACGGGGTTGCTGAGCGGAAGAACAGAACGATCGTGGGTGCTGCACGGGCGATGTTGCATGATCAAGGCCTACCCATTCACTTGTGGGCGGAGGCATGCAATACTGCAGTGTATGTGTAGAACCGTTGTCCTCACATGATACTTGGCATGAGTACACTCGAGGAGGCGTTTTCTAGTAAGAGGCCTGATATTTCCCATTTGAGGATTTTTGGTTCACCTGTTTACATTCATGTGACGAAGGATGCCAGGAAGAAGCTGGAGCCGACTGCAGAGGTTGGGATATTTTTGGGGTACACTGATACGCCCTACAACTATCGTGTGTATTTGTCAGACAGTCGCAAGACTGCTGTGCGACGGGATATCAAATTTCAGGAGGAGAAAGCCATGAAGTTTTCGCTCGAGATGGAGCCACACTTGCATGCAGAGGAGGAGCTATTAGTTCCTAAGGATGAGCCTCGGGATGTGGATCAGCCACAAGAGGAGGTTCATGGAGTGGAAGAGACCA
The DNA here is from genome assembly GCA_034641835.2 of Pinus albicaulis. Lineage (NCBI taxonomy): Eukaryota > Viridiplantae > Streptophyta > Pinopsida > Pinales > Pinaceae > Pinus > Pinus albicaulis. The sequence goes on along the minus strand of CM076582.1, from coordinate 1,630,558,092 downwards.
CTCATGCAGTGCCAACCATCAGAGGGCGGAAGCGCACTACAGAAGCTGAGCGACTGGCTCAAGATGCAGAGAAGGTTGTAGGAGCACCTACATCACAGCGCAGATAGAGATAGTCACCTGACCGGTATACTGGATACATGGCTCTTATGAGCAAGTGTATCATGACAGAGCCATCCTATTTCGAGGAAGCTGTGGAGGATCCCGCATGGGTAGATGCCATGGTGGAAAAGTATGATTCGATTGTCAGAAACAGTGCATGGGAGATTGTCCCGAGGCCGGAAGGGGAATCAGTGGTGGGTTCGAGATGGATCTACAAAGTGAAGCAGGCAGCTGACGGGAGTGTGGAGAAGTACAAGGCAAGATTTGTTGCCCGAGGCTTTTCACAGATATAGGGGATCGATTATGAGGAGACCTTTGCACCTGTCGCAAGGTATTCTTCCATACAGATGATTCTTTCTCTCTTAACGCAGATGGGGTGGCACATTCATCGGATGGATGTGAAGGATGTGTTCCTCAACGGAGTCATTGAGGAGGAGGTGTACTTAGAGCAGCCCGAAGGTTTCGAGATCTTCAGCAGCGAGTCGCATGTGTGAAGGCTCAAGAGAGCGCTATATGGGTTGAAACAAGCACCTCGTGCTTGGTACACATGGATAGACAGTTATTTCACCGGACTTGGATTCTCCAAGTGTGGCGAATTCAAACTGCCCAGTTGTGGTGGAGGGTAAGTTGTTGATCATTGTACTTTATGTAGATGATTTGATTTTGACATGTGATAAGTTGTTGATACTCTCATGCAAGGAGGATCTTGCAAAAGAGTTTGAGATGAAGGACTTGGGCCTCCTTCATTATTTCCTGGGATTGGAAATTTGGCAGCGCAGTGGTGGACTGTTTGTTTCTCAAGGTAAGTATGCCCGGGAGATACTAGAGAAGTTCAACATGCATGGCTGCAAGCCTGTTGATACTCCTCTTCCTGGTGGTTGGAGGAAGGAGGATGCTACTTCAGCGGAGGTGGTGGATGCCACTGTTTATCGACAGTTGGTGGGGTCGCTTATGTATCTGGTCAATACACGGCCCGATATATGCTATGCAGTTAACCAGCTTTCACAAGCTATGGTTAAGCCTACCAAGCTCTTCTGGAAGGCAGGTAAGCATGTATTGCGTTATCTCATAGGCACATCGGGATATGTATTGTGGTACAGACAGTCGGGTGAGGTGAAGCTGTGTGGCTTCACGGATGCAGATTGGGCAGGGAGCCCAATGGACAGAAAGAGCACATCTGGAGGGATTTTCAGTATTGGGTCGACAGCAGTTTCTTGGTACGGACGAAGATCGCGTGGCCCGATTCGGCGGAGGTGGTATATGGCAGTGAGTTTGGCTGCATGCGAGGCTATATGGATGAGGAAGATCCTGGTCAGGTTGTTCGGTTCACACTTAGAGCCTATTGTGATTTATTGTGATAATCAGAGTTGCATCAAACTCTCGGTTAATCCAGTATTTCATGATAGATCTAAACACATTGACATCCGGTATCATCATATCAGAGATTGTGTGCAGCGAAGAATCATGTTACTTTCATACATTCCTACGGAGGATCAGGATGCTGATATCTTGACGAAGGCGCTCACCAGGAGCAAATTCGAATACCACAGAGGTAGGATAGGGGTTGCAGATAATCCTTATCTTGTTGAGAGGGAGTGTTGAGATTGCAACAATATGAGGAGCTTAGTGGAAAGAAGTTGCCTTCACTAAGTGGGCCCGCAGGCTATTTTTGGCGCAAAGTCTATTTTTAGACTATGTCTATTTTTAGACATATGGATCATGTTTTATGAGTTGCAGGATGCTATTTGTGGATGGTTGGTTGAGTCGGAGAAAATAGATGGACTTCTATTTTTAGACATACTGGGCGGAATCTATTTTTATATTGCCAGTTTAAAAATAGATATGTCGAATATTATTAGCTCTTAATAATATTTGGACTCTAAACATTATCTTATCCTCTTGGAGCACTTCAGTTCGAGTCACGGATGTGGCACATGCAGCTGACAGAAGGAATTATGCTATTCCTAGGGTTTAGTGGAGCTATTGCATGGTTGACTTTAGTTAGAACTCATGTGACAGAGTTTGGTGGAGTTGATGAGACAATTAATGGAGTTGTGTTCAGTTTAACTTAGTTGAGCTAGTTGTATCTAGTCTAACTAATTGATACAATTAGTGAGAGTGGTGTGAACTAATTATTAATTAATTCACTAATTATAAACTCATAAATCAACTAAAGAATACATCAGTTAACTGCAGTGCATGGACAGTTTCAGTGGAGACCAGTGGAGAGGTAAGTGAAAGAGCAGTGTAACTATCAGTTGTGACTATACTGGTGCATGAGATTTGCACACACATTGATGGAGAAGCCAATGAGGATTGCGCAGTACATACTGGTGGGATTCGAACTTGGATCTCATGATTATCCATATTGGATTGTGCAGTAGAGGTAGGCTAACAGGTGGAGCAGATTGGAGCATGTGTTTTGTATGATTTGAGCTTGTGTAGTGTGTAACAATTGGAGATTGTACTGAGAGCTTGTGAGGAGTTTGTACAATGATTGTTACATGAGATCTATCATTATAATATACAGATATTTGGGGGTTTTCAGCTTTAAGCTTTCCCATAAATACTGTGTTTATATGTGTGATTGTTTATGGTTTTAATGTGCGCATGCGATTGTTTAATTTTTGCAAATTGATGATCAATAGTAGAAGATGTTATGTATTATGCATGAAGCTCAAATAGTGTGTGAACAGGATAATCTCGGTGAATAATTTAATAGTTATTCAAATTTCTACAGGTTTTCCCTCCCAAAGTAACAAGCAACTTCAGAAGGATCCCTAACGGTTGATTGGTTCCTCTGTTAAAAGCCAACAGATTCTGGGTAACAGGCATAAACGATGGAGAACTAAAATCTTTCCAAGTATTTGAAGACAGAATACTAATAGACGCGCCTTCATCTATAATAGTGCTGGGTACGACCAGATCAAAGGTTTGTACCGTTATCTCGAAAGGGAAGGCAGTATCCGATAAATCGACTCCAATCAAAGGAAGCGACCAAACTACTTGGGGGGAATACCATAGAACTAATATGGTTGTCCCCCGGTGTTACCGGAGCAAGAGGAGCATCCTCCGAGACATCCATCATGGGAGTAGGAGGAGCAATTTCTTGGACTACAGAGACAGAAGAATCTTTCTCCATGTCCGAAGAATCTGAAGAAACAAGAAGAACATGGGGGGAATGAGACCGACTCTCGACAGAAAAGACCTGATGCACCACATATGGGGTCAGATCGACTGATTCCTTAGCCAATGGTTGGTCAGGAACAGATTCTTGAACTTGAATTTCCGGGGGAGCGGGATCAGGCAAGGATGACGCTTGAACGATCGTGGAATCGACTAGCGAAGGACTCAAGGAAAGCTTCTGGTAACCAGCTGGAAGGTAGGGGGCAGAAACAATGGATTTTTCCAACACTCTCTTGGCTTCATCCATATACGGACAAAGGTGAATGGGATGATGCCCTTCACACAACTTACAGGGATTGGTAATCTTGCCCTGTTTTTTATGAGCCTTATCAGGGCTAGTCAAAGATGTGCCAATAAGATGACTTCCAAAAGCTAAAGGCAACAGCGAGCGGTCGTCAGACCATGCTTCAAGTACTTTGGGAATACCAGGGCAGTCTCGAAGACAATGGTTACCTTTGCAGAGCATGCAAGGGAATTTTACTTTTCGTGGAAGCATGGATGGTTCTCCAAGGGAAATCTTCTTAAGTGCAGTAGCTGCAGTCTTAGCCTCTCGCTTATCTGACTTCTTCTTCTTCTTAGCCACCTCGTTACTAGAATCTAGACTTTCACCAGGCGAAGTAGAAGAGGAGGATGAAGAAATAGGTGAAGAAGGGGAGAGGTCCACCTTAGAAGCAACATGATGTTGTTCAAGTGGAGGAGATGGCTGTACAGTGGATAGAACACTCGGGACCACCGAGGTAGAAAATAACCATACAAGAAATCCAACAGTTAAACCAGGCAGGGACAACGTTGCCATTTAAGGAGCACCAACATTCCCAAAGGCAGGAAAAGGACCAGGATTCCCTTCGAAAGGGATTCCTGGGTTAGTGAACTCTGGAGACGTTGCCATCAGAAACAAATTTCAAAACAATACCCTAAGGAAACTAACTTTAATCAGGAATATTTCGTGGGTAGTTAATTTTTAAAACATTGAAACAAAACTCTACCGTTTCATATTTTAAGAGTCAAGAAACTAGCAAAAGGTGACTCTATCACTTTCAGGTTGGAAACGAGCATGAAAGGACAAGTGCTTGATGATCTTTTCAAATTTATGGAGTCAGTAAAGACCAGAAATGACTGCTCAGGTAGTCTAGGTAGAAGGGTGTACCAGGTTCCCGTGAACTGCCATATACACCTTGGTTATAAAATGAAAGATAAATCAACCAAGGACTTGACGTACGTGTAGGTAGTCTCCCTGAATGTTGTGTTCGGTGTATCACAGTTACAAGGTGACAGACTCGGCTTCCTACGGATAAAAGGATCGCAACCTAGAGGGGTCTCCCTTTATATACTTGACGGTACGGGGAGCACAAGTCCGTACTAACGCTGTCTGAAGCCAGATGGCGAGCGATAGCTGCTAGGTTTAAAGACGCCGGAACAAGTCTCTAACTTAGACCACTAAATATTCCGTTAGGTTTCAATGTTGCCTTAGGTTAATTGAATAAATTTTAAGTTGATCTTGTATTCACGTTTCAATTCCAGGGTCCTACAGAATGTTGAATCTCACAAATCCCTGAATTCAAGCTACATGCCATAAGACACCATTTCGTTCAATGAAGAGCTATCTACGAGAGAGTTAGAGATTTCAAGCGATAGCTACGATAAATCATGTAAAAACATCCACTACAATGCTTGATGCAAGCTAATGAAACTGAAAAACTCTTCCCTATAATTATATAATGCTAGATATGTGAAAGATTTTCCAATTTTCACTATGCTAATCAAGAATGCAGAGGATTTTTTTTTTTTTTTTTTTTAAGATTTTCCAATTTTCACTATGCTAATCAAGAATGCAGAGATTTTTTTATTTTTATTTTTATTTTTTTTAATTTTTAATTTTTAATTTTTAATTTTATTTTATTATTTTTTTTTTCTCAGAGCAAGTGCACTAAATGATATGAAAAATATATCAAAACATTGATTTTGAGAATGGTGAAGCGAGAGTTGAAAAAAAACAATTTCCCTCAACTCAAAACAAGCAAAGCAAGACTCAAACCAATGATGAAATCCCTCAAATCAAAGAAAGATCTCAAAAGAGACCCAAACAAGCCATGTAATCTAGGCTTGGAGTGACAAGAGCAAAACTGAATGAAAGAGAGGACAATCACTCAATTAATGCAATCACTCAAATGGATCCAAAAAACTGAATGCAAAGGATCAGAAAAGAAGTTGACTGGGAAACCAAGGACCCAAAACTCCCACGGGAGGCTCAGCAGGTTGAAGCACCTAGAAAACCTAGGGTTGAAAAGCAAAACTGACAGAAAAGGGCAAACAACCGAAGGACAAGGGCTAATATCAGTAAAAAACAAACATAAAGCATCCAAATCAAGTTAAGAAAACACCCAGAGATACCAAGATGGACCAAAAACCCCAAAAAGGGAAAACCCTAGCACCTACAGGGATTGGCACGACTATTTGGCTATAATCCGCGCCAGACAGGGGATGGCGCGAGTGATAAACTGGCAACTAGCGCCAGCTGACGTGACTGTTAAGCTGGAAATCGCGCCAAGAAGGTTTACTCAGATAAAAAGGAAAAATCAACAAACAGAGAGAGGTTTGATCTCCAGGGGGCTAAAAAGGGGTTTCAAACCAAGCAAGATGAACCAGGAAGGCAAACTAAACAAACAAAAATCCAAAACACAACCTAATGGAAGAAGGACTAGCTCACATTGGTCCCCAGCGGAGTCGCCAATTTTTTGAAGAGGTAAATCCCCTCTGCGGACATAGGCGATCCCACTAGCCCTAGAGTGGGTCTAGCAACAAACAAAACACGCTACGATATTGATTCCTAGTTACAAAAGACAAAGCTACGATAGATAGCCTACCTCAAGTCCTACGCTGTTGTTGTCGAAGAAGAAGTGCTGCTTCCTGTTCCTAGCTCGACAGATCACAATCCTTTTGCTCACTGCGTCCGGACACCTGTACACATGCAGAGAAACATGACAACATACAACGTAATAATTCAAACGTGTAACTTTCAATCAGTCGGAAAAGATTGAATCAAATTGCATTACACAGATGAGCAATACAACAGTGGAACCAATAACATAGTCGAGCATATATTAAAATGTGAAAGAAAGATTACAACCGAGTTCTGACATCGCATTCTTCCTTTGGCAGGGCTTCCAGCGGAGCGTGTCTCACAAAGCTTGTCGGGAATTTAGACAAGGCTCTCTCTCTTACGGGGTTCTCCTTGGATCTGCTCTCAATAGTCGCTCAACTATAGTTTTCTTCCCAAATGTTCAGCTCTGTTTCAGCTAGGTTGCAAATAGAGAGGGCATGTTTTTATAGAGGGAGAAGGAGAGGTTAGGATCCCTATAATCATGGGGGAGAGTCCTATCTCTTAGGAAGGTTCCATGAGAGGTGGAAAACCACTTCCTAAACAGGGAGATCCGGAGCCAAACAACCCAACCTCTTTTTGATGATTCATTCCCGAGGTGGTTAAAGGAAATTTTTGCCTCCAATTTGTTAAAAAATATTCCAAAACAAGTTGCCGCAGATACAACACAGGGAGAGAGCGCGAGCTTAGCGTAAATTTCCCACATTGGCACAAGGGATGAAATGGCTACTCGCGCCAATGCCAAAACATGGGTTTTTGGGTGCTTTTCTGAGGAAATGTTCTTCAGGAGAATTCTTGCCCTTATGCAGAAGGATGCCATCAAGGTGTTTTCAAGACATTTTATTGTTCACAGGTCATGGGAATAGCCTTCCAATGTACGGGACGAGGGATTGCAGGGATGGTGACAAAAATTTGTGTAACAATTTTCATAATCATATAAGTAATAACCAAAATCATTAACACCATACCCAATAAAGGTACATTTCTTTGATTTTGCCTCAAGCTTTGTTCTATTTTCTTTATTAATATGGACAAAGGCCTCACAACCAAAAGGCTTTAAAAATGAGTAGTTTACCTTTTTACATGTCCATGCCTCCTCTAGAATACCACCATCCAAGGAACTTGAAGGTTGTCTGTTTATTAGATAAACAACAGTATCTACAGCATCTGCCCAAAATTGTAAAGGCAATCCTGCATGCAATATCATGCACCTTGCACGATCCATGATTGTTGTGTTCATCCTTTCTGACACGCCATTTTCTTGTGGTGTTCTTGGAACTATCTTCTCTCTGTGAATTCCATGCTCTAAATAGTACTTATCGAACTCTTTGCTGCAATATTCACCTCCATTTTCTGATCTCAGACACTTCAACTTCTTTCCTGTCTTAATCTCAACCAAAGCTTTCCATTTCTTGAAAGTATAAAATACATCAGATTTATTCTGAATACAATAAATCTAAGTTTTTCTAGTTGCATCATCAATAAAAGTAACATAATAATGAGAGCCACCAAGAGATGATACCTGAGCAGGTCCCCATATATCTGCATGCACAAGCTCTAATTTTTCGCTCTTCTTTTCTTTCCCAACTCTAAGAAATCAGGTTGTCTTCTATTTTCCATAAATACAATTCTCACATAAATCCAAATCAATATTATTCAAACTCGACAACAAATTTCATGAGTGAAGAATCTTCATCCCCTTCTCACTCATGTGTCCGACCCTATGAAGCCATAATTTTGCATCTGCTCTTTTGGAAGTTAAAGCATTAACAGAGTTAGAAATACCATTGCATAAATATAATGTACCAACCTATTCTCCTTTTGCTATTACCAAGGCTCCTTTGGTGACCTTCCAAGTTTTATCTGTGAAAGTTGTCACACAACCTTCACCGCCGAATTGTTCTGTTGAAATCGGATTTTTCTTCAGATCTAGAACATGACTTACCTCCTTTAATAGCCATTGGTTTCCACTCTGTTGTTTTACAAGAACTTTACCCATTCCAACAATTTTACAGGGTTTATCATCACCCAAACGAACTTTTCCAAAATCTCCTTGAACATAGTCATGAAAAATATTTTTCTTATCAGGTGTGGCATGGAATGAGGCCCCTGAATCTACCACCCAGGAATCAGTAACATTTTCGAAAGAAAGAATCAAAGCATCTTGTAACACATCACCTAACACATTTACTTCATGATTGTTTTCTTGTTGTGCGTCTCCTTCTTTTTCCTTCCGATATCTACAATCTTTCTTCAGGTGTCCTTTCTTTCCGCATTTCCAGCACACTATCCCCGATCGGGACTTGGATCTACCTTTCCTTGATTTACTTCGATATTGATCTGGATTTATGCAAGAACACAACATAATACATATATAACCATAAATACAAAGATGCAACGGAAATAACACTTCATTTCATTAATATCAAAGAACTGAAATTTGCTTACAGACATAATGGAAATAAACTTGCTAGGGCGCTGGTAGCTTATCTCTGAGAAGATATGTGGCAGCTACAAGCCTCTAAACAACGTTACAATGAGGCTCAAGGGCATATTTATTATTTAGAAACAATGGAAAACCCTAAACGTCCAAAAACCTAACCCTAAAAGATCAAGCGCCAAAACTATGGGCCCTGTTTGGGTAAATTGGTGTTTCAACTTCCCGGGGATGTAACTTTGGCATACTATCTCCATTTGACGCACATGATACATCATTAGAAAGATCTATCCAGAACGGAACCATATTTGCTAGACAAATGATGCCCAAAAAACGTCTTTTAGGGCCTCAAAATGGCTCTGAAAGTTCAGGACCCGAAAAACTTCTAAAAATAGTAAGTTGTGTCGAAACTAAAAAACTGAAAGAGACAATGGTGGGGCCCCAAGTGGAATAGGCGGGTGGCCACCAATATCCACCTGGATCATTCCTCCCCCCTTAGGAAGCAATGGTCCCCATAGCGTTGAGTTCCTCCATGAGATGAGAAAAATTATGCTGAACTTGGTCCCTAGTGAACCACTTGCCTTGGTGCAGGAGCTGGCCAGCTTTGACAACTCGATACAGTTGGATCTTCTGTTAGCGAGTGTTCTTGATTTGCATGTCCATGATACAATCTGTGGTGGCATGTTCCATGCAGTCTGGGTTTAACTCTTTTGGTGTGACTTCTTCTGCAATGTTAGAGGTGTCCAGTAGAGATGGGAAGTAGGGACGAAGGCGGTCTACATTGAATACTGGGTGCAGACTAAGGAATGGTGGAATACTGAGCTCGAAGGCATTGTTTACTACAACCTTGGTGATGGTGTACGACCCATATCGGAGCGAGCGAAGCTTGTGGTGGGGTCTAGTGAGGCGCTCCTTCTGCAAATGTAGCCACACTTTTTTTCCCACCTAGAAGTTGTGTGGCACCCGATGTTGATCACGTCATTGCTTGTACTCGGCATTGGCTCTGTCCAATATGCCATGAACATGTTGGTAGATGCGCTGAATGCGCTCGATGAAGTTGTTCGCTTTGTCAGCTTCAGACTGGACATGAGCTGAATCGGCCTGAGTAGCTACAAATGGCATGGCTACGTCAATGGGACATAGTGGCTGGAATCCCAAGCCCACCTGAAAGGGGCTGTGGCCGATTGAGTTGTGCAGAGCTCGGTTATAACTGTGTTGTACATAGGGGAGGCTCTCATCCCATGTGCGTGGATGTTTTGAATTGTAGATGCGCAGAATGTGTACAATCATCCTATTGATGACCTATGTTTGGCCATCAGTTTGGGGATGGAAAGTTGTGGACTTGGTGAGCTTGGTGTCCAACATCGACCAGAGGCTGGACCAAAATTCGCTGAGGAACCTACTGTCACAATCTGATATGATAGACTGTGGGATCCCAAAGTGCACCCACACTCGTTCAAAGAAGTGTTTAGCAGTGGCTTCTGCTATGATATTCTTCTTGCAGGCCGCCATAATGGCCATCTTCGAGAATCAGTCAACGACCACGAAAACACAGTCATTTCCATGCTTAGTAGAAGGAAGGTCTGACATGTAATCCATGGAGATGGATTCCCAAGGTCGACTAGGGGTAGGTAGCCGAGTATATAGCCCTTGCTTCTTGATGGTCGGTTTCGCAATGGCGCAAGCAATGCAGGATCTGATGTACTTGCCGACATCTTGTCGAAGGTTTGGCCAATGGAAATACTTCTGCAGTACTGCCACTGTTTTCTCAACCCCAAAATTCCCAGCGACTCGACTATAGTGCTATTCCCATATCATCTTGCCATGCTCGCTTGAAGGAACACAAAGGTGTCCCAGGTGACATAACAGTGCATCTTAGAGGTGAAAATTTGGAACTTACGTACCCCCCAAGAGCGCCTTGTATGTGTGGCTGAATTCTGGATCTCTCTTATAGAGAAGCGGCCAATCAGAAGTCTCGTGCCCAAAAGAGTTGAGAATGGTGGTTATGGCCACGATCGGTGGTCAGCTGAGGCAATCTGCAACATTATTGGTGCTACCCTTCTTTTACTCGATGTTCAAATGAAATTGTTGCAGATATGTGGACCACTTCTGATGGCGATCCTTTTGCAACTTCCCTTGTGTCTGTATGAACTACAGGGGTCGGTGGTCAATGTGGATGATTGTCTCCTTCCCCAAAATGTAATGCTTCCATTGTCGACAAGCCTGCACAATGGAATACATTTCTTTGTCATAAGTGGGATACTTTCGAACTATGTCGGACAATGTCTCACTGTGATATGCCACTAGATGCCCCTGTTGAGTAAGAATTGCCCCAATAGCATAGTCAGAGGCATCTGTCTTGATCTCAAATGGTTGTTGCAAGTCTGGTAATGTGAGCATTGGGGTAGAACATAGGCAATGTTTCAATTCTACGAACGCCTTCTATTGATATTCCAACCAAAATAATTTTGATTATGCTCCTCCCTTGGTGACTTGACTCAAGGGCCAAGTGATATGAGAGAATCCCAACATGAACCTGCGGTAGAAATTAGCAAGACCTAGAAAGCTGCGAAGCTCTGTTAGGGTGGTTGGGGCTGGCCAATCCCGAATTACTTGGATCTTGGCTGGATCCACATGCACCCCCCTTTCATCAATAATGTATCCTAGATATTGAACCTGGGTCATGCCAAAAGTGCACTTCTCCAAATTGGCACCCAACTTGTGTTGCTGCATTGTTTGGAGGACTTCTTGAATGTGGTGGAGGTGCTCTTCCCAAGTCTGGCTGAAGATAAGAATGTCATCCAAGTACACCACTACAAATGAGTTGGTGAATGGACGCAAGATGTCATCCATCAACCTCATGAAGGTTGCGGGAGAATTCGTCAACCCAAAAGGCATGACGAGCCATTCAAAAAGGCCCTCCTTGGCTTTGAAGGCAGTCTTCCACACATCAGAGGGTCTGATTGGTACCTGGTGATACCCAAACTTCAGGTCGGTCTTGTTGAAATATTTTGCCCCTTTGAGTTGGTCCAGAAGGTCATTAATCTATGGGATCAGGTACCTATTCCGGATAGTGATCTTGTTTAGCACCCGATAGTCAATACAGAGTCTCCAAGTCCCATCCTTCTTCTGTACCAACATGATGGGGCTCCCACAGGGCGATGCACTTGGCCGGATGTGACCTTTCTACAGCAGCTCCTGAATCTGCCTCTTGATTTCATCATTCTCCAGAACATAGCACCTATAGATCAGTCCATTGGGTGGCGGCACACCTAGGGTCATGTCAATGGGTGCTTGACCAGACAGTGCAGAGGCACCCCTGTGGGTGAGGTGAAGATGTCCCCGTACTCCTCCACAACCTTGTCCATTTGTTGTTGTTGTGTAGAGGAGCCATGTCTGGAGGTAGTGGCCACTGTCTTCTTCTTTCCCTGGGGGCGGATCATCAGGAAAACAAATTTCCTGGTTTGGGAAATGAGCTTACTACATTGTTTTGCAGTAACCAAAGAGATATTGGGATTCGGTGGTACCTCTGGTATCCTGTACAACTTATTTCCCAAAGTAACAATAACAGCACGAGGCCGAGACTCATACACAGCATGCCGCTTCCACAAGTATGGTTGGCCTAATAATACATCAGAATCATCAATAGGAGCAATGTCACATAATACCTCATCTGTAAAGGGCTTGATGCTATAGGGAAGGCGGCACTGCTAGCTGACGTGGAGATCCCTTCCTTGGTGAAGCCACCCGATGGTGTATGTTTGTGGGTACGCCGTGGTTGGCAAGCCCAACCTCTTCACGACGTCTGTTGAAATGAGGTTCTTTTGGCTCCCATTGTCATCAATGAACTGTAGCGGGGAACCCTTTACCCACATCTGGGAGTGGAAGAGACGCTCTACCTTTTCTAGATCTTATGGTTCCTCCTTCTGGATCTTCGCAGTGGCAACAGTGGCATTGGGCTCCACATCAATAATCTGCTTCCCTTTTTCATTTCCCTTGTCAGGTTCTGATTCAGAGTCGAAGCATGCATCTGATTCAGAAGACCTCATCTCGGCCACCAGCAATTGCTTGGCCCGACACTCACTTGTGTTGTGAGTGGAGCTCTTATGGAACTCACACCACTTTCCCATGTCCTTCTTTGGCTTCGGGGTGCTGTTCTTTGCTTGTGGCTTTGGCAGGTTGTCTTGGGCCGCCATGCCTTGGATTTGTCCTTTTTTCTACGGTTTGGGGGGACCTTTCCCTTGCTTTTGATTCACAGATCCAAAGTCTCGCTTCTTCTGTTTGAATTCCTGCTAAATCTTGGCAGCATACTGGTATGCCGTACCAAGCGAGGAGATGTAGAGGAACTCCATTTCCTCCTAAATGTATCTGTGAAGACAACTGCGATACTTTAGCACCAAATGTTTCTCTGAATCTTTGATACCCAGCTTTGTGGTATGGAACAAATTCGTCAACTCATGCACATCCTTATCCCTTTGTTGCCGCAACATGGTCGATTGTATGTACCTTTCCTCATAGCTCCCCACGGGATAGTATTGTTCCTTGATGGCATATCGGAAAGAATTCCAAGTAGGTACGGCTGAGAACAGAGAGGGTTCTATCTCATCCTTTTTCTCATAGTAGGTTTCCCACCAGTCCTTGACATGGGGGGTAGCTTTGAGGAGTGCAAAAATAATCTTCTCTCAGTTGGAAAAGTCATGAACCGAGAAACATCTTTCTAATAGATTCAATCATCTATCTACGACATCTGCATCTATTTGACACTCAAATATGGGAATGTCAAATTTTACTTGTACCTAAAAGGGAGTCCCGCCTCCAGAGTGGTTGCTGGATGCAGATGCGCTGCTGGTGGGCAGTCGTTGAAGGATCTGGGCAAAGTTATCCATCATCGCGTTCCTTTGTTTTTTGAGGGCCTCCTTGAGAAATATTTTGATAGGATTTCCTGGTCCCTCATCTTTCTTTTTGTCCCCCATGGGGGTCCGTCGGGGTTTGCGAGGCTGATCTTGCAAAGGTTCCACCAGATCGAGCCCTAACTCCTTATACCCCGACCTCGTTGGGGACATGCAAAGAAGGATCAAGAAAAAGCAGACCGATATAATACCACTGATCCATATTTATGGAGGAACACAACATAATACATATATAACCATAAATACAAAGATGCAACGGAAATAACACTTCATTTCATTAATATCAAAGAACTGAAATTTGCTTACAGACAGAATGGATATAAACTAGCTAGGGCGCTGGTAGCTTATCTCTGAGAAGAGATGTGGCAGCTACAAGCCTCTAAACTACATTACAATGAGGCTCGAGGGCCTATTTATTATTTAGAAATAATGGAAAACCCTAAACATCCAAAAACCTAACCCTAGGAGATGAAGCGCCAAAACTATGGGCCTCGTTTGGGTAAATTGGTGTTTCAACTTCCCGGGGACGTAACTTTGGCATACTATCTCCGTTGACACACATGATACATCGTTAGAAAGATCTATCTGGAACGAAATCTTATTAGTTGGACAAATGATGCCCAAAAAAACGTCGTTTAGGGCCTCAAAACGGCTCCGGAATTTCAAGACCCGAAAAACTGCTAAAAATAGTAAGTTGTGCCGAAACTAAAAAATTGAAAGAGACAATGGTGGGGCCCTAAGTGGAATAGGCGGGTGGCCACCAATATCCACCTGGATTATTTCTCCCCCCTTAGGAAGCAATGGTCCCCATTGCGTTGAATTCCTCCATGAGATGAGGAAACTTTTGCTAAACTTGGTCCCTGGTGAACCACTTGCCTTGGTGCAGGAGCTGGCTAGCTTTGACAACACGATACAGTTAGATCTTCAGTTGGCGAGTGTTCTTGATTTGCATGTCCATGATACAATCTGTGGTGGCCTCTTCCATGCAGTCTGGGTTTAACTCTTTTGGTGTGAGTTCTTCTGCAATGTCAGAGGTGTCTAGTAGAGGTGGGAAGTAGGGACGAAGGTGGTCTACATTGAATATTGGGTGCAGACTAAGGAATGATGGAATACTGAGCTCGAAGGCATTGTTCCCTACAACTTTGGGGATGGTGTACGACCCATATCGAAGCGGGCGAAGCTTACGGTGGGGTCCAGTTAGGCTCTCCTTTTGCAAATGTCGCCACACTTTTTCGCCCACCTGGAAGCTGCGTGGCACCCGATGTTGATCATGTCGTTACTTGTACTTAGCATTGGCTCTGTCCGATATGTCATGAACCTATTAGCAGATGTGTTGAATGCAGTCGATCAAGTTGTTCGCTTTGTTAGCTTCAGATTGGATATGAGCTGAATCGACCTGAGTAGCCGCAAATGGCATGGCTACGTCAATGGGACATAGTGGCTGGAATCCCAAGCCCACCTGAGAGGGGATGTGGCTGGTTGAGTTGTGGAGAGCCCAGTTATAACTGTGTTGTACATAGGGGAGGCTCTCATCCCATGTGCGTGGATGCTTTGAATTGTACATGCGCAAAATGTTTACAATCATCCTGTTGATGACCTCTGTCTAGCCATCAATTTGGGGATGGAAAGTTGTGGACTTGGTGAGCTTGGTGTCCAACATCGACCAGAGGCTAGACCAAAATGTGTTGAGGAACATGCTGTCGCGATCTGATATGATAAACTGTGGGATCCCAAAGTGTACCCACACTCATTCAAAGAAGAGTTTAGCAGTGGCTTCTGCTGTGATATTCTTCTTGCAGGCCGCCATAATGGCCATCTTCGAGAATCTGTCGACGACCACGAAAACATAGTCTTTTCCATGCTTAGTAGAAGGAAGGCCTGACATGCAATCCATGGAGATGGATTCCCAAGGTCGATTAGGGGTAGGTAGTGGAGTACAAAGCCCTTGCTTCTTGATGGTTGGTTTGGCAATGGCGCAAGTAGTGGAGGATTTGATGTACTTCCTGACATCATGTCGAAGGTTCGGCCAATAGAAATACTTCTACAATACTGCCACTGTTTTCTCGACCCCAACATGCCCAGCGACTCGACTATAGTGCGCTTCCCATATCACCTTGGCACGCTCGCTTGAAGGAACACAAAGGTGTCCCAAGTGACATAATAGTGCATCTTGGAGGTGAAAATTTGGAACTTGTGTACCCCCTAAGAGTGCCTTGTATGTGTGGCTGAATTATGGATCGCTCTTGTCGAGAAGCAGCCAATCAGAAGTCTCGTGCCCACAAGAGTTGAGAACGGTGGTTATGGCCACGACCGGTGGTCGGCTGAGGCAGTCTGCAACATTATTGGTGCTACCCTTCTTTTACTTGATGTTCAAATAAAATTGTTGCATATATGTGGACCACTTCTGATGGCGATCATTCTGCAACTTCTCTTGTGTCTGTATGAACTGCAGGGGTCGGTGGTCTGTGTGGATGATTTTCTCCTTCCCCAAAATGTAATGCTTCAATTGTCGACAAGCCTGTCTGTATGAACTGCAGGGGTCGGTGGTCTGTGTGGATGATTTTCTCCTTCCCCAAAATGTAATGCTTCAATTGTCGACAAGCCTGCACAATGGAATACATTTCTTTGTCATAAGTGGGATACTTTCGAACTGTGTTGGACAATGTCTCACTGTGATATGCCACTAGATGCCCCTATTGAGTAAGAACTGCCCCAATAGCATAGTCAGAGGCATCTGTCTTGATCTCAAATGGTTGTTGCAAGTTTGGTAATGTGAGCACTGGGGCAGAACAAAGACGATGTTTCAATTCTACGAACGCCTTCTGTTGAGATTCCGACCAAAATAATTTTGCTTCTACTCCTCCCTTGGTGACTTGACTTAAGGGCCAAGTGATATGAGAGAATCCCAACACAAACCTGCAGTAGAAATTAGCAAGACCCAGAAAGCTGCGAAGCTTTGTTAGGGTGGTTGGGGTTGGACAATCAATCCCGAATGACTTGGATCTTGGCTGGATCCACATGCACCCCCATTTCATCAATAATGTATCCTAGATATTGAACCTGGGTCATGCCAAAAGTGCACTTTTTCCAAATTGGCACACAACTTGTGTTGTCGTAGTGTTTGGAGGACTTCTCGGATGTGGTGGAGGTGCTCTTCCCAAGTCTGGATGAAGATCAGAATGTCTTCCAAGTACACCACTACAAATTAGTTGGTGAATGGATGCAAGATGTCATTCATCAACCTCATGAAGGTTGCAGGAGCATTCGTCAACCCAAAAGGCATGATAAGCCATTCGAAAAGGCCCTCCTTGGCTTTGAAGGCAGTCTTCCACACATCAGAGGGTTCGATTGGTACTTGGAGATAACGAGACTTCAGGTCGATCTTGCTGAAATATTTTGCCCCTTTGAGTTGGTCCATAAGGTCATCAATCTGTGGGATCGAGTACCTATTCCAGACAGTGATCTTGTTCAGCACCCAATAATCAATACAGAGTCTCCAAGTCCCATCCTTCTTTTGTACCAACACGATCGGGCTCCCATAGGGCGATGAACTTGGCCGGATGTGACCTTTCTGTAGCAGATCCTTAATCTGCCTCTTGATTTCATCATTCTCCAGAATAAAGCGCCTATAGATCGGTCCATTGGGTGGTGGCGCACCTAGGGTCAGGTCAATGGGGTGCTTGACCTGACAGTGCAGAGGCACCCCTGTGGGTGAGGTGAAGAAGTCCCCGTACTCCTCCACAACCTTGTCTATTTGTTGTTGTCGTGCAGAGGAGCCATGTCTGGAGGTTGTGGCCACTGTCTTCTTCTTTCCCTGGGGGCGGATCATCAGGAAAACAAATTTCCTGGTTTGGGAAATGAGCTTACTACATTGTTTTGCAGTAACCAAAGAGATAGTGGGAGGCGGTGGTACCTCTGGTATCTTGTACAACTTATTTCCCAAAGTAATAATAACAACGCGAGGCCGGGATTCATACACAACATGTCACTTCCCCATGTATGGTTGGCCTAATAATACATCAGAAACATCAATAGGAGCAATGTCACACAATACCTCATCCGTGAATGGCTTGATGCTATAGGGAAGGCGGCACTGCTGGCTGACGCGGAGATCCCTTCCTTGGTGAAGCCACCCGATGGTGTTTGGTTGTGGGTGTGATGTGGTCGGCAAGCCCAACCTCTTCACGACATCTGCTAAAATGAGGTTCTTTTGGCTCCCATTGTCGACAATGAACTGTAGCGGGGAACCCTTTACCCACATCTGGGAGTGGAAGAGACACTCTTCCTCCTCTGGATCTTCTGGTTCCTCCTTTTGGATCTTCGCAGTGGCAACAATGGCATTGGGCTCCGCATCAATAATCTGCTTCCCTTTGTCATTCCCCTTTTCAGGTTCTAATTCAGAGTCGGAGCATGCATCTGATTCAGAAGCCCTCATCTCAGCCACCAACGACTGCTTGGCTTGACACTCACTTGTGTTATGAGTGGAGCTCTTATGGAACTCACACCACTTTCCCGTGTCCTTCTTTGGCTTCGGGGTGCTGTTCTTTGCTTGTGGCTTTGGAAGGTTGTCTTGGGCCACCATGCCTTGGCTTTGTCCTTTGTTTTGTGGTTTGGGGACACCTTTCCCTTGCTTTTGATTCGCAGATCCAAAGTCTCGCTTCTTCTGTTTGAATTTCTGCTTAATCTTGGCAGCATACTGATATGTCGTACCAAGCAAAGAGATGCCAAGGAACTCGATTTTCTCCTGAATGTATCTGTGTAGACAATTGTGATAATTTAGCACCAAATATTTCTCTGAATCTTTGATACCCAGCTTTCTGCGCATGGTATGGAACAGATTCGTCAACTCATGCACATCCCGATCCCTTTGTTGCTGCAGCGTGGTCCATTGTATGTACTTTTCCTCATAGCTCCCCACGGGATAGTATTGTTCCTTGATGGCATCTTGGAAAGAATTCCAAGTGGGTACGGCTGAGAATAGAGAGGGTTCTGTCTCATCCTTTTTCTCACAGTAGGTTTCCCACCAGTCATTGACATGGGGGGTAGCTTTGAGTAGTGCAAAAATAATCTTCTTCCGGTCGGAAAACTCATGAACCGAGAAATATCCTTCTAATATATTCAACCATCTATCTATGGCATCTACATCTATTTGACCCTCAAATATGGGAATGTCAAAGTTTACTTGTACCTTAAAGGGATTCACGCCTCCAGAGTGGTTGCTGGATGCAGATGCGCCGCTGGTGGGCAGTCGTTGAAGGATCTGGGCAAAGTTATCCATCATTGCGTTCCTTTCCTCGAGCAATATTTTGATAGGATCTCCTGCTCCCTCATCTTTCTTTTCGTCCCCCATGGGCGTCTGTCGGGGTTTGTGAGGCTGATCTTGCAAAGGTTCCACCAGATCAAGCCCTAACTCCTTATACGCCGACCTCGTTGGGGACATGCAAAGAAGGATCAAGAAAAAGCAGACCGCTCTGATACCACTGATCTGGATTTATGTAGCAACGCAATAAAATACATATTCAACCATAATACAAAGATGCAGTGGAAATAACACTTCATTTCATTAATATCAAAGAACTGAAATTTGCTTATAGACAGAATGGAAATAAACTAGCCAGGGCGCTGGTAGCTTATATCTAAGAAGAGATGTGGCGGCTACAGGCCTCTAATCTGTGTTACAATGAGGCTCGAGGGCCTATTTATTATTTAGAAACAATGGAAAACCCTAAATGTCCAAAAACCTAACCCTAGGAGATGAAGTGCCAAAACTATGGGCCCCGTTTGGGTAAATTGGTGTTTCAACTTCTTGGGGACGTAACTTTGGCATATTATATCCGTTTGACACACATGATACATCATTAGAAAGATCTATCAGAGGAATACAACTGTTGCCATGAATATTGATTCCAGAATGGAATCATATTCGATTCCGAAATGGAATCATAATCCCTGGACAAATGATGCCCCAAAAACGTTGTTTAGGGCTTCAAAACGGCTCCGGAAGTTCAAAACCCGAAAGCTGCTAAAAATAGTAAGTTGTGCCAAAACTGAAAAACTGAAAGAGACAATGGTGGGGCCCCAAGTGGAATAGGCGGGTGGCCACCAATATCCACCTGGATCATTCCTCCTAGATCAGATATCCTGAGGTCTTTCCTCTTTCTATTTTTCTTCCCCTAGACTCTGCACTCAAAGCATTACCCGATGTCTCACCGAAGCTTTTCCATCGCATTTCCTCGCTAAGGATAGCACTGACAACACCATCAAACTTTAAAGTACAAGATACAGAGATAGAGTTACTAATGACCATAACTAAACCATTCCAACTTTTTGGCAACGAGCACAGAAATAACATATCCCTAACTTCATCATCAAAGTTTACCCCTACAGAACTTAACTAACTAGTAACCGTATTAAAATCATTTAAATGGTCAGCAACAGATCCGCCTTTTGACATCTTCATATTAAATAAATGTTTCATAAGAAATACCTTATTTGAGGCCAATGGTTTTTCATATAGTTTCGCCAATGCCTTAATTAAACCCTATGTTGTTGTTTCCTTCGAAATATTGAAGGCTATCGACGCCCCGAGGCACAACTGTACTGTTCCAAGTGCCTTTCTATCTAGAATCTCCCATTTTGCGTCTATCATGCTCATCAAATTCTTTGTTTTTCCACTGAATGGTAGGTACAGATCTTTCTGATACATATAATATTCCATCTGCATCTTCCACAACGAGAAGTTTTGGCCGTTAAATTTCTCGACCCTAAACTTACCATCTTCCATCATTGCTCCCACTCGAACTAGGAACCCTTCTTTCCTGTGAGTTTCTTAGCCAAATAAACCTTCGGCTCTAATATCAGCTGTTACAAAATTATATATTACAGAGCAATGCAACACATAAAATATGTGGAAAATACAAACACATAAAACACATAAAACCAGAGAGACATAGATATACGTGGTTCACCAAATTTGGACTACGTCCACCCCGAACAGCCAATCCTTCCTTTATATTATCCAGCAAAATGAAGAAACAAAACCTACAACAGATTCGATGTAATATCCTTTGTTCTCTCTCATAGTCTCCCTATCTGTTTCTAGCTCTCATAATACACATATAATGCACAAATACAATACATTACCCTCATACAAAACGAGGGGTTGCCTTCTAGGGCAAAAAACCCTAAATTAAACATAAGTTCTACCATCAGATCATCTGCCTAATGAACGACCCAGATTGACTAGAAATTACAATACATTTACAAGGCAATTTTAAATCTGTTTTTAGCTTCGGGGGCGATGCCCCCGAAATCCCCCTAGGCAGCGTTTAATTGCGGGCGGCATTTCCGCCCCATTAATAATAGGGGTCCAACGCTGTGATACAAAATAAAGAAGATAATCAGGCTCTACACCCAACACGCTTATCCAATTTTTCCTAGATCAGTGTGAAGCAATCGGTAGAGTGTATGAGGTTGTGGTGAGCACAAATACATTGTATTATTCAATGATTCATTGGTTGATTATACAATAAAGATGGAGGGGTTTTGAGCAGTTGTTTTCCCCAGGAATATCTGGTGTTGTGTATTGATTTGCTTCTTTCTCTTACTTGCATGTGATTGAGCGATCATGATTTATATTCCGTATATTTTGTAGAAGGATTCAATATCTTGCTTTAGTACATTGCATGATCGGATTGAGTCCCTTGATATAATTTCTACATGGTATTATAGCGGTGTTAGAGATTTTCTACATTGTTTGAATTTATAAGTTAGTAACAAAATTCAATTAGATGTGTATGTAACTATATGTATTATGAGACTCGGATGCGAAAAACCCTAGCCTCTGTCTCCTCTGCATAGGGGAACCCAATTGGACTTGCACATGGCAAGGGTTGTATGGGGGACCGGTGCTCCCTCCTATAGTAAAATCATCTATGGAGATGGTTGTTCTAGACTTAAAACTAGTAACTCCAATCCTTAAGCATCCAATGTACATGTCGTGGCGCATCCTAAAGGTACCAGCATTGTCATCTTGACTTGAGCCACAACCTAAGCCAAACATCGCACCCGAGTAGTTGCCTTCTTAAAGCAATGGATTCTAAATTTGAAGTCAAATCCAATAGGATTGGAGAATGCATACAATATTTTATCCATAATAACGCTTAGAAATTGTCTTTGAGTCAATTTGGTTAAGTTAGTTAGGGTTTTAAGTTTTTTTCAAAATAATCACATCTACAAAGGTTATTTTTGTCATAAAATTAGTTTGTGGGTTCATTATGAACTTTAGTAGGGTGTCATCATAAAGTGAAAATAAAAAACTCCATGTTTCTTAGGCTCATATGGCCATGATTAGCAATTTGACAGCTCAACACACTTTCGCATCAACTCTAGTTATAAAAACAGAGTATTTGCTACGAAATTTCCTGAAACTTATCATGGAGGAGAATACAAGTAAAAATATCAGCTTGAGGAGTTCTAATGACATGAATTTGGCTTAAATACACATGCAAAGACCTAAAAACTTGTAGAGAATTCAGAAAAACACTAGAGGGATGTTTTTTGTAATTTGCTACCGAATTTTTTCTACAAAAATTATGGAAATGATTGTTTTAGTAGTCAACTTCAAGCTCACTTTCTGACCAAATGGAATGGAATTTTGGAAATCTGAAAGAGGTTTTTCTTCAGCACGAGCTCATCTACAAAATGTTCTCTTAGTTTTTGCACAACTATTAGGGTTTGGAAAATATGCACTTATATTTGAAGCATATTTTACAGAATTTTTCCTAGCCAGATTTGTTGCAGAAATTTGAAATTCGACTTGGTGGAGGTCCAACTCAGCAGGTCAACCTCCACGTGGCAGCCGACACATCAACAATTAGTTATATTCGATAAGGGTCATTAGAAGAATTTGTTTAGTTATTTAATGATTGAAGAGTCATTTTTTGTATAAAAACTCTGCAAAACAGAAAATATCCCTAAAAAGTCTCTATGTTTTGTAGGTCTCTTAGCTAAAGCATCGAGTCTAGCCCAATTGGAAAACTATTGTAGAAGAGGCCTCACTCCATAAATGGAGAATTTTTTTAATTTGAGAAGTGGATTAATACTGAAAGAGCCACTTTTGTAATCTTTCCTTCATGAGCTAATATACATTTTGTAGCAGATTGTTTTCAAACCTAAGATTCTCCTTGACTTGTGTGTTTTTCATCTCCTTATTTTGTATATTCTTATTAGTTTCATAGCAATATGATTACTTGGAATTCATGATTAAATGCTCCAACTTCCTTCATTTGTTGTGTTTTTGTTGTAAGAGTTAATTTTTAAGCCAATTTTCCTTAGTTTCCATGAATACATTTGGTTTGTAACTGAATTTATTTAGCTAACTCCATGCCAAATGGTGGTTGTCATTACACTTTTCCACCTGCAAAAAATCACCTAATGGGTACAAAATTAGCATTCTGAGATTTTGAGCTTTATACTGAGAATTTTACAGATATTTTGAGAGAGCCCTCTCAGACTGGAAGGGCTAACTTCCAGTTAAAAGTTGGTTTGAAATAGTTATGCTAGGTTGATGGTTTACACATCCCAACTTGTTCCATCCCAGTGATAACATTTTGGTGCGTCTGTCGAGCTCCATTTCCTAGATTTTCTTTGAGTCTCTTCATGCTAATTCCTGAGGGTAACAGGAAATCATAGTTTTATTTTGAAGGTTGTGACATTACACTGGCGACTCCAATCTCAAAAGATACAGAAGATCAAAGCTTCATGGTGACACCATTGCTTGAAGATCAGTAGCTTGAAGAAGTTCTAATATGAGTTCTACTACAAGAAGAAATGTCAGGTATGCTCCTATGGACCAGTCTCACATCTATGGTTTTCCAAATCATATGCCTTGTGTTGATTGGTCAACCCATCTTCCCATGTTCAAAGATGAAAAGAAAGATGATGCTGGTCTGCATTTGGTTAAATTCCATATACATGTATATATATTGAGGGTTGAGTTTCCTGAGGATTGTCTCATGAAGATGTTTAATACTACCCTAGAAGAAAAAGCTAGAGTATGGTATGAAGGGTTGAATTCGGGAAGCATGTGTTCTCTTAAAGATTTCCATAGAATATTTTTTGGACATTATGAGAAGTCTCATCCTGCATCACCATTGTTTCAAGACTGTTGTAATCTTTGGAAAGGTTTCATTCAATATATTAAAAGCATTGATGATTATGTAGAATGTATGGATGAGGAGGATATATTATAGGCACTTATGAATTTTATTAACAAGCTACTTGTCATGATAATCAAGAAATTTTCCAACAGGCAGATGTCTCTTCTTTAGTTGAAGATGAAATGGATCAGCAATTCAACAGTCACGTCATATTACATGAAATTTATGAGGATTTGTAGCCTTGTCAATCTATATGCAGTCAAAGGTATGAGCCAAATCATTCAAATTGTTTTTCATCCCATTCATTTTCTGAGATTTTATGTCAAGAAGAAACCCCTCAAGGTCAGGTTATTGAAAATATATGCATGAAAATTCTGAACAGTGAGGTAACATGTGAGGAAAGTTCACTTTTAGGTAAACTCGAGCTACATGAAGAGGTGAACATACAGGTTTTTACCTATTCAAAATGACATGGATGATGTGCATAAATTTTTTTGTACATGAGTTGTTAGTGTTCATAATCAAGATGACAGTCCTCAAGAAAAACTACCAAAGATTATATATGTTTTGTTTGATAAGCAAAAGATTGGTTTTGATACACACAATATGGATGTCATGTTTGAAGATGTTCAAATATGCATGGATGGTTTTGTTGATTTGCACGAAAGGGAAGACAAATCTATTGTTGCCTTTTTATTTGATGTTCTTGGAATTGAAGATAGGACAAAAGAAGCCATCAGTTATGAATAAATTCAGCCCTCATGGTTTTCCTCATCAAGAAGAGGTGACTTTTCATGATTATTAAGATCCTATGGGAAGTCTATTTTAGTCATCAGTGAAGGTGGAGTTTATTTCATTTATAAGTTCATGTTATGGATTCAATTTTTATTTTGAGTTTCCAATAGATGGTCCACTTAAGAACAGTCAAGAAGCTCAAGTGTTGGATAAGCTCTTTGACTGGCTATACTGGAAGTTTCATATAGCTTGAATTTAATGTTTGGTTTTCAGTTGTTAGAGTAGGATCGGTATGTACATAAATAAGCTTGTTGGGAAAGCATCTCTTTCAGCATTTAGTTTGAAGATTGTAGTAGCAAGTTTCGGTTTGTACAGTGTTTTTGCTCCAAGAGCATGTCAAGGGTAGAATGCAGGCTAAAGAATATGACAAGAGGTTCAGCCTAATGGATAAGGCACCCGGTCTGTTGGTTCTTTGCTGCACCACAAGGGTGAAACATCCCCATTGGAGCCACTGTTATCCATGATAACGCTTAGAAATTGTCTTTGAGTCAATTTGGTTAAGTTAGTTAGGGTTTTAAGTTTTTCTTCAAAATAATCACATCTACAAAGGTTATTTCTTTCATAAAAATAGTTTGTTGGGTCATTATGAACTTTAGTAGGGTGTCATCATAAAGTGAAAATAAAAAATTCCATGTGTCTTAGGCTCATTTGGTCATGATTATCAATTTGACAGTTCATCACACTTTCACAGCAACTCCAATTATAAAAACAGAGTATTTGCTACGAAAGTTCCTGAGTTCCTGAAACTTATCATGGAAGAGAATACAAGTAAAAATCTCAGCTTGAGGAGTTATAATCGCATGAGTTTAGCTTAAATACATAAGTGAAAACCTTGAAACTTGCAGAGAAATCAGAAAAGCACCAAAGGGATTGTTACATGTTATTTTGTCACCATGACATTTGACTGTCTATATAGGTTCATCACTACCTATATTTTTCTCCCTTAGAGGTAAAAAACCTTAAAGTTCCTAAACCAAGTCATGAAATTGGAGAAAATTTCATTAAAACCCTAAAAAGTCTAACTCTGCACTTTTCCTAGCTCTTGCCTGCGGATCTGTAGATATTTGTTCTATAGCCTGTGGCACATCCCGCACATTTTGCTTATAAAACCTGCAAACCCCCGTAAAAGGTAAAATAAAGGAAAAAGTAAGTTCTAGAAGCTCAGATGTTCGAATATTCTCCCAACTGGAAGCTTCTAGAAGCGCGATTAGTTCAAACTTCATCCCTCCACTCATGGAGCTCTATCCCTTCACTCATGGAGTTTATCCCTTGGTATATGGAGCTCAAATCCCTTCATGAGAGGAATCCATCGCCATCTTCATGGAACTAAAATTACCTCCATTTCCCTATAAATTGAGCTCATGTTTCAGTCTCAAGGGTAGATGGTAGCTTGTAAATACACATATTGTAATTGTTGAAGAAATTCTCAAGAGAACATACTCTCTATACTAGTCATCATTGGTATGAGAATGATCATACACTCATATCCATAACTTCATGCTAGTTCAGGGAGAAGAAGGCTTGTCAAACCGAGAGGAACGGTTGTTCAGGACCCTAGAAGAACCTGTATAACATCAAGGCGACACGTTGTAAGGTTACTTCTTTTATAAAAGTTAATACAAATGGATTTCATTTTCTCATTGAATTGTTTATGTATCTATTTGAGTAATTCAATTCTTAGATTCCTTGATCACTAAGATACACTAGTGTTTTCTCAATTATTATATCTTCCAGGTGCTTTTTATCCTTTTTCTGTCTTTGATTGTAGGTTTCACGTGCTTAAGTGACCTCTTTTGGAGCGGCTGGATAGAATATTACGACAAGCGTTGGACTTCAGGTAGGGGCATGTCCTCGTACTTTGTTATTAATAATTCTGAATCACAAATGGTCTAGAGAAAATGGTTTAAATTTGGTTGTTTGTTTCTAGATATCCTTAGGATACTGGGGAGATCGTTCTTGTCTGCAAGAAGGATTTATCCGTGTAACAGGGATGTTTTTTGTAATTTTCTACTGAAATTTTGCTACGGAAATTCTGGAAATGATTGTTTTAGTAGTCAACTTAAAACTCACTTTTTGATAAATGGAAAGGAATTTTGGAAATATGAAAGAGGTTTTGCTTCAGCATGAGCTCATATACAAAAGCCTCTCTCAGTTTTTGCACAAATCTCAGGGTTTGGAAAGTACGCACTTATCTTTGAGGCCTATTTTACATAATTTTTCCTAGCCAGATATGTTGAAAAAATTTAAAATTCGGCTTGGCGGAGGTCCAACTCGGTAGGTCAACCTCCATGTGGCAGCCAACACATCAACAGTTAGTTATATTTGATAAGGGTCATTAGCAAAATTTGTTGATTTATTTAATGATTGAAGAGTCATGTTTGTATACAAACTCTGCAAAATAGAAAATATCCCTAAAAAGTCTCTATGTTTTGTAATTCAATTAGAACTAGGTCTCTTAGCTAAAGCATCGAGTCTAGCAGGTGGTAGACTATTGTAGAAGAGGCCTTACTATATAAATGAAGAAGTTTTATACTTTGATAAGTGGATGAATAATGAAAGAGCCACTTTTGTAATCTTTCCTTCAAGAGCTAATATACATTTTGCAGCAGATCGTTTTCAAACCTGAGATTCACCTTGGCTTATGTGTTTTTCATCTCCTTATTTTGTATATTATTACCGGTTTCATGGTAATATGATTACTTGTAATTCATAATTAAATTCTCCAAATCCCTTCATTTGTTGTGTTTTTGCTGTAAGAGTTAATTTTTAAGCCAATTTTCCTCAGTTTCCATGAAGACAGTTTGTTTGTAATTGAATTTCTTTAGCTTGCTCCATGCCCAATGGTGGTTGTCATTACACTCTTCCACCTGAAAAAAATAACATAACAAGTACAGAATTAGCCTTATGAGATTTTGAGCTTTATACTGAGAATTTTACAGATATTTTGAGAGAGCCCTCTTTAGACTGGAAGGGCTAACTTCCAGTTAAAAGTTGGTTTGAAATAGTTACGTTGGGTCGATGGTTGACACAACCCAACTTGTTCCAGCCCAGTGATAACACAATACATGAGAGATCATGTCGTCATTATAAAATTTATAGGGATTTTTCCCACTGAAAGAACACTCACTCCATGAACCCAACATAAAAGGAAGCCCAAAGGACATATCGAGCTTGAATTGGGTAAAAAAGACTTCTTTACCATCATTTTTTCTAGTACCAAAGACCATATGCACATATTTGAAAATGGGTCTTATTTCTTGAACTCCACATGCTTATATTTCAGATTTTGGATAGAGTGATTTGTACTAGACAAGGAAGATTTCACTACAACCCATGTCTGGACATGGATGTAATCATTGCCTTGTGAATTTTGGGAGGAAGATATTCAATCAAGAATTGCAAACACCTTGGGGTACTTTGTCAAAAATTTAAAAAGTTACCAAACAATCTAGGGATATATTTTATGCACGCATTTGTGTTTATGTGAATATAACTATAACAATTTATCGAATCCATGGGCATCTACTATCATGAAGATATCTGGAAGAAAACTCTTGACTATGAACACGTTCCTTTTCATTATCATGAATACAACCTTCTGAACAGGGATTTCCCTCTCGCCCCCCTAGTTGTCTCCCCAGATCCACCAAATAATAAAGATTAAGGGTTTTTTAAAACACCTTTCCCATTGTAGATGAGCGCCTCTTCCATCACACTGTTGAAAATTGTGCCAGATAAGAAATAGCTTTGACCCCATTTCCCACCTCATTCCAAATGCTACTCAACCATCCCCCTCCTCAACTAGTCCCTCCTCCCTCGCATTTAGAAACTCCTTGACATGGACACAACCAGGTGCCTCCATAGAGCAATGTGGCAACCTTTTCTAAACAGAAAGAAGTCTTGGGACAAGTAATCTAAGAAATTATCACAATGGATTAAGAAGTTGATCAAGACAAATGGGAAGTAAAAGACATGGATCTTAATGTCATCAACCTCCTAAGTATCACAAAATCCTAGAAAGGCAAGGACCCCAGCTCCATCACCGAACATCAAGTTAAAATCCTTTGTAAAGCCTATCTTAAATCACACCTCCAAGCCCAATTGAAGCCCTAGGCATAATCAGTCATGGTTCTAGCCTTGGTGTTCAGATGCACCACTTTAAAGACTCCCATAAACCACAAAAATAGGAAAAGAATGAGAGTACAAAGAGAAACCAACAAATTATAAAGATCTTGGAGAAATGTTGGTTAATTCTGGTAGAATCAAGTTCTATAAAATCAAGAGACATGTAGATTATAGATTATTTTCCTTAACTTGATAATTACTTGCTTAGTTGTCCTTTTATTATGAAACCACCTCCTCCAACATTTAACCAATTTCACCGGTCTACTGAGGTAAGCATGTGACAAAGAGTTACTATGATATGACCCGACCTTCTAGATACAATTAAGAAAGTGGGGCTGGAAACTAGAAACTTACTGACCTTCCTTCGGAGATACAGGACCCCTACGAGCTAAAAAACCACTCTAGGTGCCCGAACCCTAAGCTAGACTAATTTTTCACTTATCTAGGTTGTCAGTCACAAGCATAACACTGCATTCATGCGACTCTAGTCCCAATTTCTCAGTTTTGAGCCTACAACCGCAGAATCTGTGCCACCTTTTCAGGGCTAGTCTATAGATTACTACCCAAAATTTGGTGAGACTTTCCAGAACAATAAATGACACAAGGAAAAAGCCTCTAACACAAAACTTGATCAAGGACTTGACCTAACCATGACATTCATTTTGTCAAACACGTTGAGAACATGTAATCTACAGGTCATAAATGCATATTTGAGCATAGGGGTCTCATACTTATCTGAAAATTATCAAGAAGGTATAATGCCCTATCATAATGGTTGTAATAACATCTATTAGGTCATGCATTCAATAACCAATCATTTACCAATCAAAACATGATAAGAGCCATAACTAGAATCTGTCATAAAACCATGCTTATAACCAACTTATAACCAGAATAATAACAACGATAGAACAATCATCAAAGCCACATCATAACAAGTACATTTACTCATGAAATACAAGAGGAAAAGAGCTTTTATTGACATATGTAAAAGCCAACCAAGTCAGGGACTTCCACATACCACCTGACCATAGATTGGGCGAAAGCAAATCTTTCTTTCAGCCAATCACACTCGTGCCATATTCTAAGCATGAAATTGGGAATCGCAACAAAACAACCAGGGCTTCCTCGGGCTTTACCGCAATCCCGCCAAAACCGGTCAAGGGACTCCTAGGCCCGAAACAAGCACCTATACAGCCAAGATTTACCGCAATCCCTCCATTATTGGTCAAGGGATTCCTAGGCCCAAACAATAAACATACACTACCAGGATTTACCATAATCCTGCCAAAATCGGTCAAGGGATCACTAGGCCCTAAACAAGCTTGGATGCCTCCATATTTCTTCACCAATACCTTCCTGAATTTTCCCATCTTCACCCTCAGGACTTACCACAATCCCGCCATTACCCGTCAAGGGATTCCTAGGCCGTAGGGAATTTTCCTGAGACCACCTCACCCGGTTCCAAAACCATCCGGTAATCCAGAGCTCAACCAACTAAAAGAACCCCATCACACCATGGTTATCCAGAAATGAAAAGGCAAGGTTGAAAACATTGTCACACCTGGAAAAACCCATGTTATTGACAACAAGAGAACCAAATACACACATGCATGTACCATGCATGCCAAAACCAGCTAGGAAATCACACATTCAAATTGATACCTACAAAGTAATATCGTTGTAGCCACTTTATCCAACTCTTACTTGCTTTTCCTTTGCTTTCTTATCTTTCCTTTGCCTTCCTTTCTCAAATGCTAGAGTGTTCCCAAAATGCTCTAAGTATCCAAGAGTATTAGAGAATAGAGAGAGCTCCAAAACTGAACTGTCAAAAAGCCATGTACTGATCCTCATAAGCCTTTTTATCAATGAGGCCTATATTTTCTTCACTTTCCTCTATTTCTCCTTCAATCTCCTTCTCATGCAAACCTATGACCTTTCATCTCCCTTTCTCTTATTTTCCTTTATTTTCATAAATAAATTCCAATTAATGCCTCTTTTATTTTTCAAAGCCTTTGTCAATGCCTTTACCAATTTCCTTAGCCATTATAAACCAAATGAACACCCACTAGGATTTTTTTTCCCAACATTCAGCTTGGAATACGTGTCCCATTATGATGCAGGAGCATTAGACTCAGAAATTTCTTTGTATTTTAATAGACATAGGGGTCTTGTGTTTTCAAAGAAACTAGTTTCCTATATGTAATTATTAATGTTTTTGAGTGATATTTAGGATATGAATTAATTAATTATTGAGAGGAATTTTGTAAATGTTCCCGAATGATTGGAGAACATGAGAGAATTAGGATAGTTGAGATTCCATAGGGAATGAGAGATTTGAGAATTAATTGTAAATCCTAAATTAGATTTGGTTTCATGAATTATGGGATTAGAAAGGATCCTTAGGGATAAAGAA
Source organism: Pinus albicaulis (assembly GCA_034641835.2). Taxonomy (NCBI): domain Eukaryota; kingdom Viridiplantae; phylum Streptophyta; class Pinopsida; order Pinales; family Pinaceae; genus Pinus; species Pinus albicaulis. The sequence continues at coordinate 1,630,527,086 of CM076582.1, read as the reverse complement.
GAGATTTTAGGACTCAGAGGATTCCGAGGAATTTTTTGAGAAGATAGAGGATCTAAAACCAGAATTGGTTTTAGAACCAATTGTATAAATTGTAAGTCTCAAAAGATAGTGGGTAAATAAGGTTTTAGACAGACAGGGGTTTGTTGTTGTAGGCCTACGGGAAGATTTAAACAAAAAGGCCACTGATTAGAATATCAGGCCAGCGAGAAGTAATCTTTGTAATTATTTGATTGTATATGTACAGAGAAAATTCGATTCTAAGGTGAGTGATTATGTGTTGATTGATTCAGTTTATAACTAGTGTGAAAATCAGAGTTTGGCACAATATATATGTGTGCAGGTGAATCAAATAAAATCAAAGGAATTATGTTATTATGAGACCGTGTGTTTAAGAAGTTGAAGATTCAATTTGTAATTGAATTTAGATGGATTTCGTATGTGAAGGTTGAGCATCGATTATATGATGGATTGATGCCTCTAAAAAGAATATTGGTCTTTAAAATCGCTGACCAAATCACACTGTGTAAGTTAGAACTAATGACAATGTTGAGGAATGGACTTGGAGAAGGTAAATTATCTACTTCAGTTGTGAGCGTGCAAAGGTAGAGACCATGAAATGATGGTGCAGATAAATGGAGAAGCAGTTTTAAATAAAAACGAGTTCAAATTGGAAGGCAGTTTCATAAATCAGTAAACGGGTTTCACACAGCTCAAAGAGGTAAGTTGTAGACAGTATTTAACGCAGTTAAAATCTGGAGTTGTTTCCAGAATTATGGGTAGACTGAAAGTGGAATCCTAATCCAATGGTGTAACGAAACTTTGAGCCAACGAAACAGTGAAGATGGTTTCAAAAACCAGTAAGTGGTTTTCACGTGGGTGAAAGCTGGTAAGTGGTAAATCCTTTAATGAGTGCGATATCATTCATAGGGTTCCACGTTGCATTTCAAAACCAGTCATTTCGCATTGAATAGGAAACGTTAAATGGAAGGCATGTTTATTTGCGATTTCCGTCGGATGCATGAGCATTAAGATCGATGGTGGAAAAGGTATGTTTGAAATAGCATCCGCATAAGGGATTGCCATGATGATATTTTTATCATTACAAAATTCAATTCGGTAATTTAAAATGGGTGGATTTATATATATGGTAACACTTGAGTTTAAACCTAAGTGAAAGGTGTTAAGCATGGGGCCGAATATGATTCACGATTGGTAATTTGGGGTTTTTAAACCATAGTTGTGATAAAGGAATTTAATTCCGAATTAAATAATTCTACTAGTTGGGTTTTATAAACATGAGAGGAAATGTCCGATTGCAGGATAATGAGAAATAACTTCTGCGCGAGAATTTGATTTGATATGGATGTGGATATGCATAATTAAATTTTATATGCATATTGTGGGTTCTGAGCAGCTTTGGCTGTGTCATTTGGTATCAGAGCTGGAAACAACTCTTTTGAAATGATTCAAGTTAAAAAAAAATAAAAAAAAATAGAATTACAGAGAATGCATGTGTGATGGAGAAAGTGACAGGAGATCAGATTTTGAATCTAATAGATTGTAGCACATAGAGATACAGTGCAGATGAATTATGAAACAAGATCACACAAAGATCTTGAAGGTGAAATGATAAGTGTTATTTAAACTCTGGTTTGAAGATTATGTTTGCAGAATTAAGGTTGCAGGCAGTTGAAGAAAATATCAGCAAAAGAAGATCACAGTCTTAAGAGCAGTGATGAAGGAAACTGGTGATAGTTTATGAGTGAAAGAAAAGTGTGGAGCAGAACCTTGAAGAATTTGGATAGAAAGAACAATTGTGTTCTTAAAATATGCAGATGATTTGAAGCCTAGAAGGAGCAGAGGAAAGCTCAAGGAGGTTCCATAGATAGAGAACCATACTTGCCAAAAGTTCAAATCCAGAGAAAAGGATTGGTGAGGTAAGTTGTAACAAGGAGGGCTTGTTATTACAGAGGCTTTAGTACAACTCATGGTGAATGAGTGAAGAACTCCTGAAGATGAAGAAGAAAGGTGTTAACTAAATTCGCAAGAAACAGATAAGTCAAGAGGAGCGTGACAAAGAGATTATTGAGATAAGAGAAAAATTTAATAAATTGAAGATGTTGATAGAAGAAAACCAGAGATATGGTTGGACCATGAAGAAGAAAGTAAAGTGGCAGAGGCTACAATAGAAGAGAGAACAACAAGTGAATATGCAGTTAGCAGAAGAGCTGAGAAATCTTGAACAGATGATGAGTGTGAGATTGAGATGTGAAGAAATCAGAGAAGCCGAGTTGAAAATGGAAGTTTCCATTTGTGAAGAAGAGCAGGGTGAAATTCTGGGTGAAGGTGAAGATTGGAGATCTGTGAAAGATCTTATGAAATATTGTGAAAATTCAAGACAACAAGGAGTTTACCTTGCTGAAAAAAGAAATTATTGATGATTTCCTGAACTACTGGGCAAGTTCAGATCAACCGGATGATGTAAAGCCTTATATTTTTTAATCTAATAATTTTGATGTGATTACAGATTTTATAGAAGATGAGAAATATTTTGAAGCTGTCAAAAGTATGGAAGAGTATCTTTCAGCAGATAAATACTCTGAAATAAAGAATGATGGAGAATGTCTCTTAAATGAGAAAAGCAATGATTTATTGCAGCAGAAAGAATTTAGTAATGCATTGATATTTGAAGCTGTTACAGCACAGGAACAATTTCTTATGAAAGAAGGAGATGAGATTGAGACTGAAGAATTGATATGCGAAGTAACAGTTGAGACTGTTGAAGCCTGTGATTTACAAACTGACAATTTGTGTATGAATGCAGGGATTGTAAGTAATGATGAAGCACTTAAGAAATGTGAGAGAGAAATTGAATTGCTGGAATATTTGCTGGAAAATTTAGTATATGACAGGGAGATTGTAGAAGACAAAGTTCACTACAATGAACAAGAACAAAGAGACATCATTGATGCAGATGGTTTATAGGAGAAAATTGCTGACAGTCTAGAGAGTCTTTTAGAGAATTCTTTGGGAAGCTTGAATCAACATACTGATGTGCTGATAGAAGAGGAAATTTCAGAGCAACATACTAAAATGTTTCCAGAGGAAAAGGAGGCACGGAGGCCTTATGTTTTTCATTTTAATAATTATTTTGTGAATGCAGGTTTTTTTGCAGATGCTAGAGAAAGTTTGACACAGGTGAGTAGTCAAGAAAAGGAGGAAGAAGAAGATTCTGTGGAAGTATTTAATCCATGGAACAAAGAGATTAGGTTGCTGGAAATTATGCTGGAGAATCAAGATTCAATACATGAAGAGAAAGAGCTTGAAGAAATGCAGGATGTGAAGATCCAAGAGTTAGAGGACAACAACAACAAACTAAAGCAAAGAACGGAAGATAGCAGTAAATGGCAGACTATGTACGAGTCCAAGGAATTGTTGAAGAAAGAAGACAAAGAAATTGTCATAAGTGACAATCAGGAAGAAGTTATTAGTTACATTAAACAAGAGGGTAAGGATGAAAGGGCGGCAGTAAAAATAAAAGTTCAACAATCAAAAGGAAAAAGTAATCAGCAGTTAGAAGATTTATTGGACAGAGAAATTGAATTGATAAGAAGGATAATGATGAAAGTGTCTCAGAAGAAGATAGTAGCAGAAAAGCAAAGTAGCAGCAGCAAGAGAAAAGCAGCAGCAGACTGTGAAAGTATAGCCAACGGAGCAAAGCAGCATAAAGTGTGGATACCTAGAGAAAAGCAACAGATAACAACAGAAATAGATGACAAATTACAGAACAAGATATGGAATCCAAGAAGACAAAGATCAGAAGCACATGATTAGGAGATCATGATTATTTTTAACCTTGGGAGTATGATGCAGGAGCATTAGACTCAGAAATTTCTTTGTATTTTAATAGACATAGGGGTCTTGTGTTTTCAAAGAAATTGGTTTCCTATGTGTAATTATTAATGTTTTTGAGTGATATTTAGAATAGGAATTAATTAATTATTGAGAGGAATTTTGTAAATGTTCCCGAATGATTGGAGAACATGAGAGAATTAGGATAGTTGAGATTCCATAAGGAATGAGAGATTTGAGAATTAATTGTAAATCCGAAATTAGAATTGGTTTCATGAATTATGGGATTAGAGAGGATCCTTAGGGATAAAGAAGAGATTTTAGGACTTAGAGGATTTTGAGGAATTTGTTGAGAAGATAGAGGATCTGAAACTAGAATTGGTTTTCAGAACCAATTGTATAAATTGTAAGTCTCAAAAGATAGTGGGTAAATAAGGGTTTAGATAGATAGGGGTTTGTTGTTGTAAGCCTACGGGCAGATTTAGACAAAAAGGCCACTGATTAGAATATCAGGCCAGAGAGAAGTAATCTTTGTAATTATTTGATTGTATGTATATAGAGAAAATTCAATTCTAAAGTGAGTGATTTTGTGTTGATTGATTCAATTTATAACTAGTGTGAAAATCAGAGTTTGGCACAATATATATGTGTGCAGGTGAATCGGATAAAATCAAAGGAATTATGTTATTATGAGACTGTGTGTTTAAGAAGTTTAAGATTCAATTTGTAATTGAATTTAGATGGATTTCATATGTCAAGATTGAGCATCGATCACAGGATGGATTGATGCCTCTAAAAAGAATATTTGTCTTTCAAATCGTTGACCAAATCACACTGTGTAAGTAGGAAATCGGACCTGAACCATATGCATCAATTGAGCATTCGAATGGAAAATATAAGCTTAACAGAAGGACGATAATGATATCAAATTGAGGAGCAGAATTCTTGGTTGAAATTGGACAAATAGTGACGGTGTTATAAATTGCCTCCAGCTTTAGTCTCTAGACATGAAGGGCATCTCATCTTATGAATGAGGGGACTATATTATTTATATGAGCCGAGGTTCATATGTAGGAACTTCATGAAATTTGTGAATTGATAGTGCAGTAGATGGAAAACCATGTGTTGAATGAAATGAAACTTGTGTAATTTTGACATTTCAACGAATGTAGCAAAATACGAGCACTGATGACAGCGTTGAGGAATAGACTTGGAGAAGGTAAATGATCTGCTTCAGTTGTGAGCGTGCAAAGGCAGAGACCATGAAATGATGGTGTAGATAAATGGAGAAGCAGTTTTAAATAAAAACGAGCTCAAATTGGAAGGCAGTTTCATAAATCAGTAAACGGGTTTCACACAACTCAAAGAGGTAAGTTGTAGGCAGTATTTAACGCAGTTAAAATATGGAGTTGTTTCCAGAATTATGGCTATACTGAAATCGAAATCCTAAGCCAATGGTGTAACGGAACTTTGAGCCAACAAAATAGTGAAGATGGTTTCAAAAACCAATAATTGGTTTTCACGTGGGTGAAAGTTGGTAAGTGGTAAATCCTTGAACGAGTGCGATAGCATTCATAGGGTGCCATGTTGCATTTCAAAACCGGTCATTTTGAATTGAATAGGAAACGTTAAATGGCAGGCATGTTTATTTGCGATTTCTGTCGGATGCATGAGTGTTAAGATCGACGGTGGAAAAGGTATGTTTGAAATAGCATCCGCATAAGGGATTGCCATGATGATATTTTTATCATTACAAAATTCAATTCAGTAATTTAAAATGGGTGGATTTATATATATGGTAACACTTGAGTTTAAACCTAAGTGCAAGGTGTTAAGCGTGGGGCCGGATATGATTCACGATTGGTAATTTGGGGTTTTTAAACCATAGTTGTGATAAAGGAATCTAATTTAGAATTAAATAGTTCTACTAGTTGGGTTTTATAAACATGAGAGGAAATTTCCGATTGCAGGATAATGAGAAATAGCTTCTGCACGAGAATTTGATTTGATATGCATAATTAAATTTTATATGCATATTGTGGGTTCTGAGCAGCTTTGGCTGCGTCTAGGGGAACACCATCCTTTATATTCTATGACACCTATGACCAACAATACCACTGAAAACCAAAACATACTATCCATGCGGCTTTATAATTTAACTCGATGCAGTATTTACAATGATAACCTGCTGAATGCAAAACCAACATGACAACCATACCACTTATTGGAGCTTTATAACACAACTCATTGTGGTATCTACAATAACAACCATACATGACTATACACATATACCAAAACTATTTTGCCTCAACCGGAAAACAATGAATGATACATAGCCTGCATTTGATCAGCCATCTCCCATGTAGCTTCATTGGGCCCAAAGTGCTTCCACTGCACTTTAGCTTGCCCGATTTCTCAGTTCCGGAGCATGATTTGTTTCCGTTGCAAAATGCACTGAGGTTCTGGCTGGAATTATCCTTATGGATCCACCTACAATACAGACCAATAAATCACATGATCAACATCATTTACATATATTTTAAGAAATGAAACATGGAAAACATCATGGACTTTCACTTTTGGAAGTAGTGCAAGTTTGTAGGACACTGGTCTAATCCTCTCAAGGATCTCGAAATGCCCGCAATATCGAGGTGCCATCTTCGCACATGACCCAATCCTCAAGGAGCTCTTATTGGGTTTGATGCACAATTACACATGTTCCCCAACCTTAAACTCCTTAAATGCCTTGTGTTGATATGCATAACTCTTTTGTCTATCATGTGCTTCCATATATATATATATATATATATATATATATTTTGATAATCGTTATTTCTTGTTCCATTTCTGCCAACATGTATGGTCTTATCGATACCCTATTCACTAGATCACTCCAGCTGATGGGCGTGTTACAACTCTACCCATAAAGTGCCTCAAACAGACTCATCCTCAGTGACTCTTGATACCCATTGTTGTACGCAAACTCAACCAGTCGAAGATACTCCTCCCACCTCCTGTACTGGTGCATAACATACATTCTTAGCATGTCCTCCAAAATCATGCTAACCCTCTCTGTTTGTCCATATGTCTGCAGATAATAAGTTGTATTGAAAGCCAAATTTGTACCCAAATATACAAATAACTCCTTCCAAAACCTGGAAGTGAACTTGGCATCTATGTCTGACACAATCTTCTTCAAAACACCATGCAACCTCACTATCTCCCTAATGAAGACCTGTGCTACCTCACTTGCTGAATAAATAGACTTAACTGCTATGAAGTCAGATACCTCTGTCAACCACAACCATGTAATGAAATCCATATGAATAACCTACCATTTCCATTCCAGAATTGGAATCAGTTGTAGTAAACCTCCTGGATGCTTACACTCTCCCTTTACTTGCTGAAAATCCAAACACCTGGCGACGAACTCAACTACCTCTTTCCTTAAAGTCATCTAGTAGTAGAACTTCTTCAAAACTGTCAATGTTTTCTGATATCATGGGTGACCTGAATACGACCTCACATGAAATTCCCACAATGCTCATTGTTGTCCAACACATAAATTTTGTCCCTAAAGTTGACTAAGACATCTGCTGTGAGATCATAATCCACATCTTGTTCACTTGTACCCTGCTTTTGTAAACTATGTCTAAGCTCCCTATACCTGTCATCTTGTTGTCCTGCCTGTAAGATTTGATCCTTTAAATATGTCCCATATGAACTCATAGTTTTTATGTCATTTACTTGTGCTCTTCTCTTAAGAGCATTTGCAGCCTTGTTCTCCTTTCCCTTAATGAACCCGATCTAGAAGTCAATTTAAGTGTGGCCAACCACCTAGTTTGCCTAACATTCATATTAGCTTGGTCAAACAAGTACCTCAATCCATTGTGATCATTCATCAACACAAACCTCCTACTAAGAAGATAGTGCCTCCACACTTTCAATGCATGAATGATCGCTACTAACTCAAGATCATGTGTCACATAATTTTGCTTGTACCCATTCAATTTCCTTGACTCATAACATACCACGTCTCCTTCCAGCATTAGAAATCCACCAATTCCTCTCTTACAAGCATCTGTACACACCACAAACTCTTTATCTAGATATGTAATCTTTAGAACTAGTGCATTTTCCAACAACTACTTCAACTACTCAAAACGTGTTGCAAATTCCTTTGTCCATTCAAATTTATTTCCTTTCCTCTGCAAAGATGTAATAGGATATGAAATCTGTGAGGAGTTCTTGATGAACCTCATGTAATAACCTGTTAACCCTGTGAATGATTTGACCTCACCCACATTCCTAGGAGCTTCCCATTCCATGATAACTTTGCAGAAAATACACATAGATTCAAACTGATATTTGTAATATGCTAAAACAAAATACTTGAATCTACTCTACAAATTGCAGAAACCAATTACGATCGCATAATCACATGAACAAGAAAGAGAAAGAATTTTAGTCACACAACACAAAGTTTTATCTGGAGAAATCCTTAGCTAAAAACGCAAATATCTTTATATTACACGAGTCAAAGAATATGAGAACAATAAAATGCTTCTCTATGAATTGGAGATCTATGCACCATCTTTGTTTGTCTTTGTCTGTCTCACGGATTCCTAGGTAAACTTGGTTCAATAATTAACCAATTTCTTGGCCTCGTGATTCCCTATTTGCTTGCGCGGTTTCTTAGGGAATTAGGCCCCTATTAACAAGAAAATTTCCCAATAATGATTACGCAATACATCAAGGCTCTTCCTCTGTCTCCATGCACCACCTGTATAATTATATGATTATACAAATGATAGTACACTTTCCTTTAACTCCAATCCCAACTCGGTCTTTCTCGGAACTCACATGCATGAGTTATTTTTGAGTGAATTATCAATTATCTGATTGATCATTGCATGTGAATTAAATCTAATTTAATTCACTTGACCTCTCACTAGTTTCTACACCAGTTAGAACTAGTTAAACTATTTTTTTAACTTTAATAATTACAACTCAAAATACACTCAACTAGGGCTCCTAAAAAGTAGGAGACACTCTGCATGCTTCTAGTTTGACCCTCAACTTGAATTAAATGAACTAACTAAGTCTTCCTAACTTAGTTAACTCGTACAAGTTGTCATGTGATGTGGAATTACAATTTTCTTCTAATTTAATTAAGGGAAATTTAAATTAGAAGCCTCTTCTTGTTGTCATTTTAAATATTTATTGTTGCAAATTTCAACACTCCCTCTCAACAAGAAAGGAATTCAACTCTATCTCGATTTGGTACCTTTGGAATGTTCTGCTTGCAACACGTCTCTATAGTGTTGTTGCTACTGCAACTTATGAAACTAAAAGCATCCAAACTGAATCAACTATTAGCAGTATGATGCATTTTTCACCAGAGTCTTTGACTGCTACTAGCTACTACACTGTCTACTGAAAACTTTGCGCTACTACCAACTCTGCTCTATGCTCCCAAGTATCTGACTGCTGCTAGTCTCTGCATCTGTCACTCTGACATTTGACTGCATCAATCGCCACTGATCCATCCTGCTACTGTGTATTGTGGGTCCCTGTAGCAAGGTAATGATCCATGAGACAAGACATCTCAATGGGCCCTGCCCAAATTTTTGCACTCTTAGGACTATTAATTCACATTGCCCCACCTCACACCTAGAGGTATGGTTGCATGTGCTCCCTCTGCCCACTTGGCTCGAAATTCCCCCCTACTCGAGGTCTATGCTAGAGTGGATGCCTCCACACGGTCTCCTCTTTTCTTCTCTAATTGTGTCTGCTCCACAACTTTTTGAGGCTTTAACCTCGACTACCAAGTCTTTAACCTTTGCCTTTCTCCTCAAATCTTTTCATGCATCTTCGACCTCGAGAGCATACAGGTTCTTGACTCGCACACCGAATTATTTCACCTGTCCTGTGGCGATGTGTCTAAGGAAATCCTTCCTTTGCTAAATTTCTCATCATAGCCACAGTCTTCTAATATTGCTACAGAAACAAGATTCTTCTTTAGTCTTGGAAAAACAACACATCTGTGAGTCTGAGAGGGGAGCTAGACTCCCTCTGAAAGGTAACAATACCGATTTTGGTCGCGCTATACCCTCGATCATCTCCAAACTCTATGTTATGCTTGAGGTACTTCTCCTCCAAGTCACTAAAGAGACATCTATTCCCCGTCATATGGAACGAGGCATCGTTGTCAAGATACCAGATGCATCCCTTACAGTGCTTGCTATGAGTGTAATGAGAGTGAAATCAAGTTCGAATTGTGAAGCTAGAGCTTCACTTAATGTTGCTAATGCACAATCCTTCTTGCTTGCCTTCTTCTATGGAAATTTCGTGGCATAGTGCCCGAACTCATGACAGTGAAAACACTTGATGTTGGAAACATATTTCTTCTTTCCCTCTTCTCCTTGGCACTTATTTCCCTTGGATTTATTTCCTTTACTGACTAATGCAAAGTCCTCTTCTTTGGAAGAGGTCCCGTCTCTGGTGTTTCTCCTAATCTTTTCCCGCACCAATTCAGACCACAATCGCTCCTAGTCTGGTAGCTTCTCCCTCCCATTTACCAAATCCTGATAGTTATGCCAGCTCTTGGGAAGACCTAGAAGTGTTAGGCTCACCCGATCATCCTCAACAATTGTAACACCAACACTTCCAAGCTCATCTTGACACTGAGTGAACTTGTTCAAGTACTTTGGTATTGTGTCTCCCTCCTCCATATTGATTTTTCTGAGCTTATCCTTCAGCGCCAACTTTCTGTGGTTGTTGTTGTTCTGAAAAAAAAAAAATATTAAGGACTTCCACATAGCATATGGAGTTTCCTTTCGATGGAGGTTTGAGACAATATGATCTTGAATTCCTTCCAATAAAATCCTTCTTGCCTTTGCTACGTTCTCCTTCCATGCTTCCAGATTTTGAGCATCTGCTACTACAGGCTTAGGAATATCATTTTCAATGAACTATTTTAGCCCGTTGTCTTCCAACACTGCTTCCATCATGTCTTTCCAAGCTATGTGTTTAGTCAATTTAATGTCTTAAATTTCCATCATAAATTATCGACCGAGGTTAGTAATCTGATGAAGTGTGGTGCACTATACATGATTAGATGCCCTTCTTTCTTACTTCGTTGTATATTTTTGTATTTTGTTTTAGGGGTTTGTATTTTATGCCTAATGTTAAAAACTAAAAGTGATTTAAGGAATGAAATCTAAGCTTTTAAATGAAACCTTGAATGCTAGGAAACAACTAAATCTGAGATTAATTTAATGATGAAAAACTTAATCTTAAGAAGGAAGAAAATGAAATGTTATTTTTACTCTGAGAAAATAAATTGATTTACAAATTACTCTTAATAAAATGAATGAAACATAAAATCTAAAAGAAATAAGAAAAGGAAATGTTAATTAACTAATCTATTTTGCATAAAAATAAATCAATCTTTGGATGGTTAAACTTGATCTATGTTAAACTATTCTATGTCGGAAAAACATCTATGGAAAACATCTAATTAAACTGATTCTGTATTTAAACAAAGCATTGTTCTAGATCCTATTGAATTTTATTGATCTCTGAATTATGTTGTACCTATCAACATAACAAAAATAAAACCACATTCTACCTTATCAATTGGGAACATTAATTCTACGAAAACATAGCATCTGATCTAATTTTAAATCTATCTAAAATGATCAAAATATAATTCTAATCTAACTCTGTCCTAGTTTTAAATCTATCTAAGAATGATCAAAATGTAACTCTAATCTAACTCTGTTCTACATTCCATGGAAATGAAAGCATCAAATCTATTACTATGAAATTGAACTGTCTGTACTAATTGAATTCAAATTTAACTAAAGCAAATAAAGAACGACAAAGTATCTATTGCACAAAATGAAATGTCTAATCTAAATCCTATGGTTGCTATGTAATCAAATGCGAGAATGATTTCAATTGGAAGATGTCAGAGTCACGATAATGAAACAATTCATGAGAGCATAAGATATAACAATCAACTGTGCGTAAATGTAAACAACTGATTCTTAAAACATTTAGAAACTAATTGACATGGAATTAAACTATTAAATGACGAGAAATTAAACTACGAATCGAAGAGAAGTTAACTACGAAATGACGAGAATTTAAGCCATGAAATGACAATAAATTGAACTACGAAATGACTATAAAAACCTCATTTTCGTGTAGGGGCCCTCTGCAACAGAACGAGTGTAAATCTACTTAGGCTATCTGCACATCAATGGTATGGAACTAGTCTTCTTCATTAACAAAACAGAGTTTAAAAATGTATCACAATATTATCACAAAATCAAGCTTATTCCAGGTTTCGACAGACCGATATTTATACAAGGTTTTAAATTAACTGTCTGAGACAATTTCGCTTATGGAAAGTAAAATAAAACTAAGACTAGAAGTCTAATAAAAAGCAAAGTCTTCATGGCTCTTTATCGATTTTCTACGTAATAGCAAATCGAGAATCTTCATCCGCTGATCTCATCCCTTATCTTGACTGATCTTTGACCATGAGTGTAGGCATAATGCTTCTCGAAATTGAACAGGTAAGTAGGATATGATCCATATATGGACCATTTCAAAGCTACCCATATGACTCGCTTCTTCATTTTCTTCTCGAAACCTATCAAATAATAACAATGGTTGCGGAAACAAAGGTTAGCTACAGAATGGCACGAATTTTGTAGCTAATTACAAAATTTTTTCTAAATAATAAGAAACATTATAATACAAAATAGAGATCATCTAAATTCCTTCTCAGATGTAAAATATATCAATTATCACTGATTGAGTTTACGGATTTGCAAACAAAGGAAGAAAATATGGTGGAAAAAGATGTCAAAATGGGAATAGTTTTGAGGTTCAACATACCCCCACTAAGAGACCATTACATGTCCTCATGCAATTTTCAAAATTGTGAGCCTTCACATTTTACTGCATTTGTTCTGATACCTCTGCTAGTACATCCAACTTTCTCTTCTTTCCTTTCCTTGAGGTGATTGCCATTATTGGTTTCTTCATGAGCGGTTTGTACTTCAAACTGATGACTTTTCTATTGAGGTAGCCATTCCTTTTCTTCATTTTCTTATTCTTTTTACACCATATCCCCAATTGTAAAATAGTATTGTCACTGATGACCTTTTCTAAGTGGTTTTTTTCCTTCAGAGATTCATTTTCTTGCTTGATGTGCTTGTTTAGTATCTCTAGTTCATAGATTTCTTGCTTCAAAGTGTTCACTAGAGGTTCTTGTGGACTGGTAGGTTTCTCTTCAACACTTGGATTTCCCTTTGCATGTATCTTTTCTAAGGATTCAATGTAGTCATAAATTTCTTACTGTGTCGGGTCAATTTTTGGGGTCCTTCTGCTTGGACTGTGTATAGGAGAGGCAGTAATAGACAATGGTACTCAGGGCTCCTCATCTAAATCAACATAATTTGCTTCCTGTGGGGATGTATTATGCAAGGGTTTATGAAGTTTGGAACTTCTCCTTGGCTACAGAGGGCTTAAGATTTATGAGTTTATAACTTTTTCCTTTTCCTTTACATTACCTCTCTTTTTGTAACCACTCTGTTTCTTATTCTTCAGTAATTTTGCAATGGTAATTTCTTCTTCTTCTTATTGTGGTTGAGGTGAGGATTTGTCTTCAATACAAGTATCAAACTTTCTCCTTCCACTTCTTTTGGTCTTATCATCCTTAGGCTGTTCTTGTGCTTCTTCTTGAAAATGATTCCTGATGAGGAAACTTTCCCATGAGTTTCCTATACTCTTTAAAAGAAATTCAATGAGTATCTTTATCATTCCATGATGATACATGATATTGTCTATGGATTGGATTCTTTTCTGCAAAGTTCCTGACATTTTCTTTAAGATGTTCAATAGGAAGTATGGGAAGTTGATTTCTCCATCCTATAGGAAATTCATTAACAGTCTGGCATGGTAGACAAACATACAACGAAATCTACCCTCGTAAGTAAATTTTTTTTGAATAATTAACAACATGTTCCTCCATTTGTTTTTAAGTGTTGTACTGGGAATTCCCTACTTAAAAATAGTAGTGTCCATACTGTTAGTGTCAGTCTTGTCATACTACCATCAGTGATCAAAATCTTCTCTTTTGCATTTGCATAGTAGGAGTCCCATACTATAAACTTTCAGCATTCCATTAGGTCATGGATTCATTGATGGTTGGGGTCACTTCATTAGTTTTCCCTCATGTAAATACTTGCTGATTCTCCTCTCTAATGGTCTTCAGTCATGATTCACTTTCACTCTGCAGTTCATGTTATTAGGTCATAGGGTTGGTCTCATTGGGTTCTAGGGTTCCACCATGGTCAAATTAATGAGGAAAGTGTTAATAAAATCAGCAAGGACATGAGGATGCCTAATAAACCCAAAAGCATGGTATCTGGAAAAATCAAAGAAGTTGTTCTTTCAGCTGGATGTAATTTTCACCTCAAAACATGTTTTGAGGTGAAAACAGGGTACTTTGCTTTTATTATCATTTTTATGTCATTTTATGTCTCCATATGTAATAAGTTGAGCTTCAGAAGCTGCTATTAGTCTTTTGCAGCCTGTCACCAAGAGTCAAAGGGGATTTTTCTCTACCTAGTTTTCAAAGGTGTTCTTCACATAATTTTCACTGAAAATCATGTTCTAAGTATGTTCATCAGTAGGAGCTCAGAAAGATCTTTCCAACGGTATATCACACTCCCAAAATTACTTTCTGGATTGCAAAATAGGCCCAAATGAATAAAAGGCCCCAAAGCACAGTTCTGCCCCTTTTCTATTGTTCTGCTGGCCCTTTAAACTTCATAATTTTTTTTTTTCCTTTAATGCAAATTCTGAAATTGTCGCATCCTACAAAACCCCGATGCGATGGCCCATCGCCGATGCGATGCCATCACACCATCGCATCGCACGATCGTTTCCCCTAGCGCTTTGAATTCGCCTCCTCATTTCCGCCGATGCGATTATCTCATATCGCATATCGGCCATCCCCACAGTGTTTAATCCCGCCTCATCCTTCCCGTCGTTGCGATCATCGCATATCGCAACTTCGCGATCTCCCGTAACACTTAAAATCCAAACCCGCCATCTCGCCTTCCGTCGATGCGATATTGTTGCACCATCGCATCGCGCGATTGCTTCCACCATGCGTTACACCCGCTCCCCTTCCCATTTGCGATTGCGATGTCCCGGTCCCACCAAAAGATTTCCGCCCTTTCCAAAGAAAAAGGGATTTTACCTGTGTTAAAGCGTTATTTTCGTTTTATTTTTGTTTTAAAAGGATTTTTCCTCCATCGCCCCCGCTCATCTCTCATCACATCAGCTTATCCCCTATCCCTTATTCATCGGCCTTTTATCCATTGCTCCCTTATCCTTGGTCTATACACCATCGCACATTCCTCCTATCGCATCGCTCCAAATCGCTCCATCGCATATTGCAAGTTCCTCAGCCCGAGTTATACCCAACCCTTCCTCTGCCGATTTGCGATTGCGATTCTTGGGCCCACCTCCAGTACTTCGCTCTTTTCAATTAAAAAAATGGTTTTTCTCCATTAAAAGAGGCAATTTGATTTTTATTTGGTTTAAAGGGGTTTTTCGTCAAGTTAAAGGAAAAAGATATTTTGTTAAGACTGTGACCAATTATGAACACAAAGATCATTCTGGCATCGACATCAATGATAAATGAGGGGGCAAGGTCTCCAGAATTGTTTGTCTGTCCATTGTTGGAGTAAATGTAACAGTTTATTCTTTCAGATGGTCAAATATGCAGTTCCCTCTTTTTCAGAGGCATTTTGTTGGGTTTTTCTATATTCAGATTTTGGTTTCGGGGCAGGTGAAACAACTCTTCCTTCTGCGGATTCGCCCCCTAAAATCTTGTCTATTTAATGTAATTTTTGAGTCATTTTTAAGGGTGGAAAAATTTGGAAATCACTGGGGATGCACTGAGCTTCATTGTACATTTTTGTAACCAATTTGGCAGGGAATTAATAAAGACTTGCAGCAATTTTTTATGGGATCCCTGTGGTATGGATTTTAGCACAGTCTCTTCTTTTGTGATCATTTGTTAAATGTTATGTATGCCATTCATTCATTCCATTATTTCTGTTGAATGTTTTCAAATTAGATAGGTAGAATCCATTATTATAGTGCTCTGCCTTGGGAAAATCATTCAATATTTTATGTTTTCTATTGTTTGAGAAGGATCCATCTCACATGCCCTCCTCAACTCCTCACCAATCTTAAACACTTCACCATCATTAAAACAAAGTTGCTAAAGTCCATGCCTACCTTGCCCCATATAATACTCTATATTTATGATTTAATTCCCCGGATTTAAACTGCCCAGCTCCATCTGATCCAACAAAAAATAGAAAATCTATAAAAAACATTTCGAGCTACTATACCTAGCCTAAAATCATTTTTGCAATCGTACTTCATCGATATTATTTATGGAGAGAGCCCTCTCCCTTCCTTTTAGGGCTAGCTACAAGGTTAAGCATGGTTTGTAGTTACCCTGGTTTGCCTTCCTTCAGTATGAGGTCAAATTAGGCGATAACATAGTGGCGACTGTACTGGGGACAAATCTAAATGAAACTCTGATCACCCCGATAATATCTTCCATATAAATTCTTGAACTCTGGATGATGAGGTTCAGAGTTTTCTAGGCTGAAATAAAATGTTGTAGAGTAAAAAATTTTGAAGTTCGACCACACTGGCTTCAAGGAAATACACCAGGGCCAATCCTGATCCAAATCCTCGTCCTATATTTGAAAATCCTAGCCTTATTCCGCGAATAATCAGAAGGCTAGAAAGTTTAACAAGCCTTAGACCTATTTTCAGATCCCATTCCTGGCCCAGTGAGTGGTTGTTCATTGAAGACCTCCCTTTTGATGAGTGTTTTGAGCTTTCTCTGTTCAGAACCAAATCTAAAACTACACTTGATGACATAGTTTTAGATCCAGAGTTTCTTGTAGATCTCGAAGTTCAAAGGGCAAATAGATCAATTGATGATTATATTTTAAATTCTCCTCAAACATCTATCGCTGCTACCAATATCCCTAAGCCTCCAGAATTATCAAAAACAACATTTGTTGCCTTCAATTCATCAGTATTCCCATCAATTTCGGAAATCAATTCTCGGCTTCCGACTCCTCCATCAACAGCTCCCTTGAATCCTAGTAGTTCAAATGTTGTTGTAAATCCACCTTGAGTCATGGCTGCTCGCTATGCACCCCTGGTTTTACCTTAGAATCTGAATGATATGCCTGCTAATTACCAAAGTAAAATTCCTTTATTTGATGCCACTCAAAGCATTACAACCCAGCAACATGTTGATAAGATGAATAACTTCTTTGACCTTCATGAGGCAGAGGTAGAAAATGTGACCATGAGATTGTTTGTCCAAAGCTTTGGAGGTGAAGTTCGAAAATGGTTCAGAGCCTTACCAGTAGCCTCTATCCACACTTTGCTGGAGCTACATAGACAATTCTTAGACCGGTGGGAGGTAAAGAAAAACCCACTCCAAATCTTGTCTGAATATGAAAATATCAAAAGGAATGTGGGTGAAAGTGTACAAGATTATTGTGTGAGGTTTAATGTAGTGTATAATGCTATTCCGGCCAACCTCAAACCCCCATGGGGTTAGATTTGCTCAAGTTTCTAGATGGTTTCAATGCTGATATGGCATATCAGTTACGAGACGAGATCCTACCACACTTGAAGATATGCAGAAAAACACTGTAAGCGTAGAATAAAATCTGTTGGCCAAAAGAGCATGGACAAGAGATGAAAAGAGGGTGACTATAAAAGAGGAAGCATCTCCTTCAGATGCTAAGATGGATACTTTGATCCGAACAGTAGAGAAGATGGTTGATCGGTTGACTATTTCAGATAGACCTAAATCACAAATCAGGAATCCAAATTTCAGAGGACAACAACAGTCCCAATTATGAATTAAACAGAGGGAACATAAAACACAAGACAAAACCACACAACAACAACAGATCATAACTCCTTTGCAATAAAATTATGTTCAGGGGATGGAAACAGATGATGATGATGATCTGGTAGTTGAAGCTAATCATTTTTTCACCGTCGATGGTACGCCCATTTTTCTGACAGAAGATGAAGAATATGCAGTGATTCCAGACACTCGGAGAGATGAAGATTTCATATTGGCCAATGATGTAGCTTTACAGGAAGAGTCCGATGATTATCAATGAGGATATATGAAAGCTTTGTTAGCACAGTAGAAGCAGTATTCTTTGAGGAGCAGAGAGGTGCCAATCAATCCCATTCAGAAAAGGAAAGAGCTGCAATCAAAGAATGACTCTTCAAACACTCAGAGGAAAGGGAAAGAACCTGCTGATCCGTCTTCCAGCAAAGTATCCTCGACAAATAACATTGCAAATGAGAAGAATAATCAGCCAGGTGCAGCGAAGGAGCAAGTGGAGAAGAAAGATCTCCCCGTCAAAGAGGTAGAAAAAGTTCCATCTTTTAATTTAGAAAATGAAATTGCTAAGCTGAAGGTGTCCATTCCTTTAGCTGAGTTGGCGAAGAACAACACTTATAAACATCAGGTGTCTAGAATTTTGCAAATAGACTCTATTTCAAATATGGTAAAGGTTGAAGATGATTATCCTGAACTCATTTTTGGTCCTGCCATAGAAGGTCAGTCTGAAGATAGTGAAGTCCCTCCCTTTTACATGAGTCTTAGATTGCATGAGTTCATTTTACACAATGCTATGTTGGATTCCGAAGCCTCTCACAATTTGATGCCCAAAGCCATTATGGAGAAGTTGGGTCTTGATATTACTTGCAAATACCATGATTTGTATTCCTTTGACTCCGGTAGGGTCCGTTGTATTGGTCTTATCAAAGACTTGGTAGTATCTTTAGATCAAATCCTAGCCAAGAATGTTTTGATGGATGTGGTTGTTGCCAATGTTCCACCACGGTTTGGAATGCTTTTGTCCAGATCGTGGGGTGAAAAATTGAAGGGAACCATAGAACTTGATTTCTCTTATGCTACCATTCCCGTGTTCGGTCAATTGAGAAAGCTATACAAGGAGAAGAAAATGAAATATATGATCACTAGCAAAGAGAAGCCAGTTAATCATCCAATTAATGCTGTCCACACAGATTTAGAGTCATTTGTATTATATTCAGATAATGGTTTGAATGATGAATATGTTCAGTTGGTAGAAGTAGATGAGGTACCCGAAATTTCAGAGAATTTTAGGGAAGTCCTTAAACAGGAAAAAGAAAAAGCAGCAAACCTTTATGAGATTTCCACCTGCCAGCAGCAAAGGGACAGTGAACAACAGAAAAATGAAGAAATCAGTCAAGATAAGGTAGAGAAAGAAACAAAATTTCAGCATCTAGAAGAAGAGGAAGAAGGCCTTTGGAGCATGGATTTTGACGGAGCTGTTGGTAAGGACGGTGCTAGTATAGGAATTTGGATTCGAAGCCCTGTTTTCCAACCTGAAAAATTTCCTAGTAATGTTAGAGTATGTGCTTACAAGTTGGCCTTTGACTGCTCTAATAATGAAGCAGAGTATGGATTGCAGGTCTGAAATTTTTGAAGAAGTTAAATGCAAAGAGGATTTCTGTCTATGGAGATTCAGAGTTGATAATCAAACAGGTAAAGGGAGAGTATTAAGCAAAGCATCCGCAATTGAGAGCCTACAGAAATGCGGTCCTAGACATCTTGAGAATGTTTTTTGAATACACTTTGACAACAGTACCCCGAATGCAGAATCTTATTGCAAATTCTCTTGCCACTACTGCAAGCAATTTGAAGATTCCAATGAACTCCAACAACAAATTTGAAATTTATGTCAAACATCGACCTGCTGTTCCGGATAATTTAAGGTATTGGCAAGTGTTTTGGGATGAAAATGAAATCAATGTTTTTTTGCAGAGTGAAGAAAAATTCAAGGATACTTCCATAGAGAGTTATTATGATACCGATGAGCAAGAAATCGAAGAAAATCTGATGGACGTGTTGCAGCTGAAAGATAATGTAATTCCTAGAGGTATCATACCTTTAGAGGAGCTTTTTGATCAAGATGATGTTGCAAGGAAGCCAAGCTTGGTGCCTACTCGTAAATGAGTTGAAGATGTCAATCTTGGAAAAGATGACAAGCCCAAGTTGGTGAAGCTATCAAAAGCATTATCTCTTGAGGTAAAGGCACAATATGTTAAATTATTTTCTGAATTTTCTGATGTGTTTGCGTGGGATTATTCAGATCTGAAAGTATATGACAAAAATATAATTCAATATACTATTCCCATCAAGCTGGATCAGAAACCATTTAGACATAAGCTGAGAAGGATCAACCCAAAGCTGCTTCCATCCATTGAAAAAGAGGTAAACAGATTGTATAAAGTTGGTATCATTGTTCCAATTATATTTTCTGATTGGATTTCGAATATAGTCCCTGTACGCAAAAAGACAGGAGAAATAAGGCTGTGTATAGATTTTCGGAATCTCAATAAAGTATCCTTAAATGATAACTATCCACTTCCGAAGATGGATCATATTCTGCAAAGAGTAGTTGGAGCATAACGCATGTCACTACTCGATGGGTACTCAGGCTATAATCAGATCTTGGTGCATGAAAAAGACCAAGAAAAAACTGCTTTCACGACACCTTTGGGAACTTTCCAGTATGCCAAAATGCTGTTTGGATTGAAGAATGCTGGAGCCACTTTCCAGCGAGCAATGGACATTGCTTTTGCTAATGAGAAGGATGTTTTTCTGGTTGTTTATTTAGATGATCTGACAGTGTTTTTTGGTTATGATGATGAACACCTGCACCACTTGAGGATTGTATTTCAGAGATGCAAAAAGTTTGGGATTTCTCTCAATCTGAAGAAGGGTCTTTTTTCTATGGATGAGGGCAAGCTGCTGGGTCATATCATTTCTAAAGACGATATCCGAATTGATCCTTCAAGAGTGGAGGAAATTCAGCACATAGACTTCCCACGTAACAAAAAGGAGATTCAAGCATTCAATGGTAAGATGAACTTCTTACACAAATTTATACCCAATTTGGCTGAACATTTAAGAGAAATGACTAATACGTTGAAAAATGACAGCACTGTCAAATGGAGAGAGGATGTTATCAAGTCATTTAATCTGGTAAAGTTTTCTCTGTCCAATGCCCCAGTCTTGATTAGTCCTGATTACACTCAAGATTTCATTATATTTTCATTTGCATTGGAGCATACCATGGCTGCGGTATTGTTGCAAAAGAGAGATCAGATTGAACAACCCATTGCCGTTTTCAGTAGGACCATTCGAGATGCTGCCTTCGGTATAACATCATTGAGAAACAAGCATTGGCTCTTATAAAAGCATTGAAGGATTTTAGAGTATACATTCTGCATTGACATACCATAACATATGTTCCTAATGTAGCAGTAAAAGATGTTCTGGTGCAAACTGATCTGGAGGGAAGAAGAGGTAAGTGGATAGCAGTAATGTTGGAATATGATTTGGAGATTAAACCCACAAAGCTAATCAAGGGACAAGGCTTGGAAAAACTAATGGCACAATCAAACCTGCGCACCCTGGACATAAATCTCATAGAAACAATGTCGGAGGATGAGGATGATGGTTCGCTTGTTCTAGTTTCAGAATTTTTTCTACAATTACCATGGTATTCAAACATAGTTTATGTTCTTCAGCGTCTTTCGCCACCTCCAGGGATGCCTAGAAGCAAAGGTAGATCACTAAAACTCAAGTTTGCTAAATTCTGTATTTTAAACAGTGCTCTTTATTGGAAAGATCCAGGAGGTATTCTACTTAATTGTTTGGTTGAAGATGAGGCTCAGCAGGTGATGCATGACTTTCACAAAGGTGATTGTGGTGGTCATTTGTTTTGGAAAACAACAACTAACAAAGTGTTGAGAGCAGGATATTATTGGCCCACTTTATTTTCAGATTTGTATAAAACAGTGATGAGCTGCCATGAGTGTCGAGTTTTTCAAGGAAAAAGGAAACTACTTCCTCTTCCTTTGAAACCAGTTCAAGTAAATGCACCTTTCCAGCAGTGGGGAATTGATTTCATAGGGGAAATCCATCCCACATCATCAACACATCATCGATGGATCTTGACAACGACCGATTATTTCACCAAATGGATTGAGGCCATTCCAGTAAGATAGGCCACAGATACGGTTATTATTCAATTTTTAGAATCAAATATCTTGTCTCGTTTGGTTTCCCTCACAAGATCATAACAGATAACGCAACGACATTTAAATCCAAGAAGATGGTGGAGTTCTGCAATAAATACAATATTATACTAGGCCATTCGACAACATACTACCCACAGGGAAACGGCTTAGTAGAATCATCGAATAAGACTTTGGTGAACATAATCAAGAAAATGTTGGAAGCAAATAAGAGGAATTGGCATCGAAAGCTTGTCAACGCAATATGGGCGGACAGAGTTAGCAGCAAGAAATCCATAGGTATGTCACCATTTGAATTAGTTTATGGCATTGATTCTGTTTTTCCTACATTGCTTACAGTTCCGGTCATGAGGTTATTACAATAATATGGCAGCGAAGAGGATGATAATCAGCGAAGGATCAATCAAATGATCCACCTTCAGCAAACAAGGGAGGAAGTTTCTCAGAACACTATTCAGTTGCAGGAAAAAATAAAGAAAATCTATGACCGTAAAACCAAAGCAGAAAAATTTCAGTTAGAAGATGTGGTGTTGAGATGGGATGCACAAAATGAGGACAAAGGAAAGCATGGTAAGTTCGATAACCTATGGAAAGGACCGTATAATATTTCAGCGTACAGGGGACAAAATGATTTTCTGCTCACAGAGATGGATGGTCAAGATTGCCCAGGAGGGCCAGTGAATGGTAGGCTCTTGAAGCACTACTACTTTTGAGATGATGGATTGAAAATTATGTCACAGTCATTGTACATACCATATTCATTGTTGGTGAGATTTAAAGTACATAGTCATTGAAGCTTGGGGCCTGAAATGAAGGCTATACAACTTGAATGATATGTGTAAGGGTTGCTGGTTTTAATTTAGTTTTCAGTCATGGTTTGAGTCAGAGTCAGTTTGAATTTTTCAATCTTTGAAGTATTTTGACCGTATTACCCAATGGATAAGGCTACTAGGTCTACGGTTTTCTTGGCACCTCCAAAGAGCTACCATCCCCATTGGAGCCAGTGTTAGTGTCAGTCTTGTCATACTGCCATCAATGATCAAAATATGCTCTTTTGCATTTGCATAGTAGGAGTCCCGTACTATAAACTTTCATCTTTCCATTAGGTCATGGATTCATTGATGGTTGGGGTCACTTCATTAGTTTTCCCTTATGTAAATACTTGCTGATTCTCCTCTCTAATGGTTTTCAGTCATGATTCACTTTCGCTCTGCAGTTCATGTTATTAGGTCATAGGGTTGGTCTCATTAGGTTCTAGGATTCCACCATGGTCAAATTAATGAGGAAAGTGTCAATAAAATCAGTAAGGACATGAGGATGCCTAATAAACTCAAAAGCATGGTATTTGGAAAAATCAAAGAAGTTGTTCTTTCAGCTGGATGTAATTTTCACCTCAAAACATGTTTTGAGGTGAAAACAGGGTAATTTGTTTTTATTATAATTTTTTATGTAATTTTATGTCTCCATATGTAATAAGTTGAGCTTCAGAAGCTGCTATTAGTCTTTTGCAACCCATCACCAAGAGTCAAAGGGGCTTTTTCTCTGCCTGGTTTCAAAGGTGTTCTTCACATAATTTTCACTGAAAATCATGTTCTAAGTATGTTCGTCAGAAGGAGCTCAGAAAGAGCTTTCCAACGGTATATCACACTCCCAAAATTACTTTATGGATTGCAAAATAGGCCCAAATGAATAAAAGGCCCCAAAGCACAATTCTGCCCTTTTTCTATTGTTCTGCTGGCCCTTTAAACTATATAATTTTTTGCCTTTAACGCAAAGTCTGAAATTGCCACATCCTACAAAACCTCGATGCGATGGCCCATTGTTGATGCGATGCCATTGCACCATCGCATCGCGCGATCATTTCCCCCAGCGCTTTGACTTCGCCTCCTCATTTCCGTCGATGCGATTATCGCATATCGACCATCCCCGCAGTGTTTAATCTCGCCTCATCCTTCCCGTCACAGCAGTCCCACAACTCACAACCCTACTCTTCCCTTTTCCGCCGATGCGATGGATCGCATACCGCAATCGGCATTTCCCACAACACTTTGCTCCCACTCCACTCCTCCGCCGATTTGCGATTGTGATTCCCCCCGGTCCCACCAAAGCCCTTCCACCCTTTCTAAACAAAAGGGGGTTGTCCCTTTGTAAAAAGCCATAATTCGATTTAAAAATATTTCTTAAGTCTCCCATCGCATCGGCCCATCGCAAATTTTCATGTCATAGTCCCTCCCCCTCCGTTTTGCTGATGCGATTGATTCTTCCCTGATACCTTCGATCGCACCATCGCATCTCAAATCATTCCATCGCATTGCATGTTTTCACCCCGCCGTGTGTAAACCCTCCGCGCTCCCTTTCGCCAATACGATTAATTGCATATCGCCCATTGCAATCTAAATTCCCACGATGTTGTCCCAAACCCGCCCTTCCGATTTATATTGTGATCCTCCTCAAATCCCACCTAAAGCCTTCGCCCTTTTCAAAAGAAAACGGGCCTTTCTCTTGTTGAATCTCTAATTAAACTGAGAGGGTGAATCATTGAATATATTCTGGATCTAAACTTTTCATTAAACTTATTTACACCTTCATTTCAAACTCAATTTGATGTGAGAGTAATTTTAGAATGTAATCAGAAAGTATTAGTTTAATAGAGCAATAGACTTAATATGAGAGCAGCAGGTATTAAGAAAATGATACATATCAGATCAATACATAAATATCATGCACAAAGACACCAGATATAAGTGGAAACCCATAAAGGGAGAAAACCACATCTTATTATTGTTGTGATGCAAAGGCAAGCTCCAACTCCCTCTCACCACTGTTTTTCTGCAGGCACCAACCTACAGGAGGCTCCTACCTCAATTCTGTAAGCTACAACTTGCAAGGAAGCACCAACTCCCTTCAGTTTTCTGCAGGCACCAACCTACAGGAGGCTCCAACCTCAGTCAGCTACAACTGACGACTATCAAGATGCAACTTGATAGGGAAGCTCCAACTTCCTCAATTTATCAAACTGAAAGTTTGTTGATTTACCTCAGATATCAGCTCTGTTCTGTAGCTTCTCCTTCTGTTCTGCTTTTCTTAATCTTCTCTGTCTTACTCTTCTATATTCTACCTTCTCTCGATTTACTCTCTCTTCATTTTTTAAAAAAAACTCACTCTGCATATCAAGATGATATTATTTATAGATTTCCTCACATGATTGTTTGTATTCTGCTTGGAATTCTAAATGGAAAGTCATGTCTCTTTGCCTTCTGCCTTCTCACTCCTTTTATCAGCTTACTCAGAAATTATAACTGTAGGTGTCAATTTTAACATTACAGTGGGAGTTTGTTTTCTCTCGGAGACTTGCTAATGCATCACAAACAATAAAAATTTAAATAAAACATTTACATTCAAATTTAAATGAGAACTCCAGCTCAACTCATTTAGTCTTTTGAATTGGTACGCATTTGTCTTTTCTTTGGCTGTCTTTGTCTTTTCTGTGACTGTGTTTTATCTTCTTTTGGGTCTGTTTGCTCTTCTGTCCTCTGTTGTGGTGTAACTGCTTCATATGTGTAAATGTGCCTTTTATATCCGCTGACTGTAAATCTGGAGGAATTCCAATCCCTTTTATGCCATTAGTGTCTTGTTGATGTGGCAGGTTCCGCAGGCCGGAACATACATATATCACAAGCGTTAATAATCGCCCTCCCATAAAGCTAAGGTCCGTGGGTCTAGAGACCACGCGGCTTATCACAACCGTG
This sequence comes from Pinus albicaulis, assembly GCA_034641835.2. Lineage (NCBI taxonomy): Eukaryota > Viridiplantae > Streptophyta > Pinopsida > Pinales > Pinaceae > Pinus > Pinus albicaulis. The sequence goes on along the minus strand of CM076582.1, from coordinate 1,630,501,233 downwards.
TTATATATATAACTCAATAACCATTATATATCATATGTGTTATGCCCCCGGATCATATTCAAACGTTATTCAACATATATAATATATACAATTTATTTGCAAATAACCCGACGTCCATAAGGATTGGCTGCCAATACGATTAGACCTGGAACTCAAGTTGTATATGAGTCATAGTTTATATACCAATCGGGTCCGGATTTCCAATCGCAATCGCAACTCTTATATTCTCCGATGCGATTGACCATTGCCGATGCGATTAGAACCTGGAGCTGAAATCTTTGTTAATCATAATTTATAAGTCCATCGGGTCCGAACTCTTAATCGCAATTGCAAGTTCTTTAATATGTGTTGTGATGGTTTGTTTCTTTCCGATGCGATTGGAACTGGACTTCAAACACTTTTTTAAACATGGTTTATAGACCCATCGGGTCCAGTCTTCCAATCGCAATCGCAAGTCTTTAACATATGTTCCGATTGACCAGTGCCGATGCGATTTGACCGTAACTCAAATATGTATTAACCCCTGCTTATAACAGGATCGGGTCCGCCATTTCAATCACAGTGTTTTACAAAAGACATGCGATTGGGAACTCGGATGTGATTAGCATCCATCAACTCCTACTTATAACACGATCGGGTCCGCCATTTCAATCGCAATCGCAACTTTTTGTTGCGATGTTCCGCTGCCCTTGCGATCTCCGATTGCGATTGGGGAGGGGTCCCACCTTATCAAACTTTGTTTTATGCGCTCCATAATATAAATGCCTTGGACCTTTGTTTATGTGATGCACTGCACATATATGTTTATATATATTTTTACCGCTGGAGTGAAGCGATTCCCGGAATAAGTTTGTGTTATATTATATGTATAATGCCGGTTGGAGTGTGCGATTCCCAAAATATGGTTATGTATTATATGCATTGTATTGCCACTGGAGTTAAGCGATTCCCGGAATAAGTTTGTATTTGTTATATGTGCTCCGCCGGTTGGAGAGTGCGATTCCCGAAATATGGTTCTGTATTATATGTGTAACGCCCGGCTGGAGTCTGCGATTCCCGGAATAAGATTCGTGTTGTATAACGCCGGTTGGAGTGTGCGATTCCCAGAATATGGTTCTGTATTATATGCCGCTGGAGTGAAGCGATTCTCGGAATTTTGTAACTGCTCTCTGCCTCTGTCTCTGCCTCTGCTCCGCTGGTTGGAGAGTGCGATTCCCGGAATTTTGTAAATGCTCTCTGCCTCTATCTCTGCTTCTGTCACTCTGCCTCTGTCTCTATCTTTCGATAACGGTTCTTCACTGTGCTTCTATGACTGTTACATTTTGACTTTCTTCTTGCTGCCTCTATTACTTTCGCTGTGCCTCTTTTGCCTTCCTTTGCTACAACGCTGCCTCTTTTGCCTGAGTGCTGCCGCCTTTGCCTGAGTGCTGCCTCCTTTGCCATCAATGACAATATTTCCAACAGTCTCCCCCTTTGGCATTGATGGCAATCCACTTTCTCTGTTTGCTTTCTCTTTCTCTTGTTGCTTGCTCTTCCTCCTGCTATTTGTTCTTCCTCCCCCTTTGACATCAATGGAAAAGGATGACTCCTCATCCCTCCGTATGGGTTCTGTCGTTGTATTTCCTTTCTCTGAGTTACGTTTAGGTCCTCTTCTGCCGAAATTGGACTATGTTGTGTTTCGTTTGTAGTGCCTGTAATATGTGCTAGATTGCAGACAGAGATGATGCATTTTACGATTGAAAAGTTCCCGTTGCTTCTGAACGCTGATAATATTGATAATGCTGATCCTGTGGACTTGTTTTATGCTTATCTTGCTGGTTGTTCTCCCCCTGGAATGATATATTCGTTTTGTTCTCCCCCTGAGAATGTACTTTCTCTTCATATTAGAGAATAGTATCTACAGATACTACCCTTAGTTTTTCTCTCAAGTATTTGAATGGTTCTCTGGCAAGTGGTTTGGTAAATATATCTTCTATCTGTTCTTTCGTTGATACATAGTCCAGTTTAACTATCTTCTGAGCCACTTGTTCTCGGAGAAAATGATACTTGATTGGTATATGTTTAGTTTTTGAGTGAAGCACAGGATTTTTAGATATACTTATAGCACTTGTATTATCACATTTGATTGAGATAGGTTCATTAATTCTTACCTTCATGTCTTGAAGTGTCTGCTTCATCCACATGACTTGTGTGCAACATGCTGCTGCTGCTATATATTCTGCTTCAGCTGTAGACAGGGAGATGGATGTTTGTTTCTTGCTTAGCCATGCCACCAGACTTTCTCCTAGATAGAATGCACCTCCACTTGTACTCTTCCTATCATCCACACAGCTGGCCCAATCTGCATCTGTGTATGCTGTCAAGGTGAAGCTTTTTCCTTTAGGATACCAAAGCCCATATTGTGCAATTCCTTGTAGATATCTGAGTATTCTTTTTACTGCCAGAAGATGGTTTTGTTTAGGTGCTGCTTGATATCTTGCCACTAGTCCTACTGCTAGCATGATGTCTGGTCTTGAAGCTGTCAAGTACAGCAAGCTTCCTATCATGGATCTGTAGAGTTTTTGATCTACATCTGCAGACCTATCATCAGCACACAGCTTGCATCCCGTGATCATGGGGGTTGTCATTGGTTTGCAGTTCTCCATTTTGAATTTTTTCAGCATTTCTTTTAAGTATTTTTCTTGAGAAATGAATGTGCCTGTGTTCTTTTGCTGAATTTGCAGTCCCAAGTAGAAACTGAGTTCTCCAATCATAGAAATTTCAAACTCTGTTTTCATCTCATCAGCAAACCCTTTTGCTAGATCATCTTTGTTGCTTCCAAACATAATGTCATCAACATATACAACAACAATTAGGAGTTCATTTTCATGCGCTTTTATGTATAGATTGTTGTCTACTCCACCTCTCTTAAAACCGTGTTTTTGCAAATATTTGTCCAGTCTTGAGTACCAAGCACGAGGAGCCTGTTTCAGTCCATATAGGGCCTTCTTCAGTCTGCACACATAGTCTTCTTTGTCTGTCAATGAGAAGCCTTCTGGTTGTTCCATGTACACTTCTTCTTCTAGATCTCCATTAAGAAAAGAAGACTTTACATCCATTTGATATACCTTGAAGTCTTGATAGCATGCAAATGCCAGGAACATTCTGATAGCTTCCATTCTAGCTACAGGGGCAAATGTTTCATCATAATCAAGTCCTTCTATTTGTGAGTATCCTTTGCAGACCAGCCTTGCTTTATTCCCGATTACTTGTCCTTGCTCATTCATTTTGTTTTTGAATACCCATTTTGAACCAATGATATTTTTCTCAATAGGTCTAGGAACTAGTTCCCAGGTATTGTTCTTCTCAATTTGGTCCAATTCTTCATTCATTGCTTTTATCCAATACTTGTCCTTGCTGCCTTCTTCAAATTTCTTTGGCTCTATTTGTGATAACATGGCTATGTATACTTCTTCTGTTTGTTCTATTAGCTGCCTTCTTGTCTGAACTCCTGCTTTCTTGTCTCCTATGATCTGATCTTCAGGATGATTTCAGGATGATTCTTCCGAGTGTATCTTGAGGGGGTTTTTGAGCTCAGCTCTGCATCTTCTATTGTCTTGCTAGTTTCTTCATCATTCCGGTCTTCTTCTTCATGATTAACTGATGGACTGCAGCAATTTGTATTTCTTGTATTGTTTGGAAATTCTTCATCAAATCTCACATCAATACTTTCAACTATTTTCCGAAGAGTCTTGTTGTAGCATCTGTATCCTTTACTTTTGGAAGCATATCCTAGAAAAATCCCTTCATCTGATCTTGCATCAAATTTCCCAAGGTTTTCATCATTATTCTTTATGTAACACTTGCTACCAAAGACTCTGAAATGTTTTATTGAAGTTGGCTTTCCATGCCATAGTTCATATGGAGTCTTGTCACTGCTTGGCCTTAAGTGAGCTTTATTAAGGATATGTACTGCTGTGTGTACTGCTTCTGCCCAGAAGGTTTGAGCAATATTATTCTCTTGCATCATAGCTCTGGCTATTTGTTGTACAGACCTGTTTTGTCTCTCTGCTACTCCATTCTGCTGAGGTGTCCCTACAATAGTAAATTGTTGTTTTATTCCATGTTCATTACATAGGTCTGCAAAGTCATAATCTGTGAATTCTCCTCCTCTGTCTGATCTGATACATTTCAGCTTGCATCCAGTTTGATTTTCTGCTAATGCTCTGAATATCTTAAATTTTTCCAATGCTTCTGATTTATTTTTGAGAAAGGCAACCCATGTCATTCTCGAGAAGTCATCTATTATCAGCATGAAATAGGATTCTCCACTTGGTGTTCTAGTTCTAGCAGGTCCACACAGGTCCATGTGCACAAGCTGGAGTGGTCTTCTTGTTGACAAATCCTCTTTAGATTTAAAGGATGTGCGAGTCTGTTTCCCCAATTGACAAGATTTGCATATAGTACTTGAAGGCCTTTTTATTTCTGGCATGTCTTTGACAACTTTCTTCTTGCTCAATTTGATGATATGGTCAAAGCTGAGATGTCCCAATCTCCTATGCCACAACCATGACTCCTCAATTTTGCTAAGATGGCAGGCTTCATCTTCCTCTTTCACTATGTATACATTGTTCTCTGTTCGAACACCTTTGAGCAGAGTTTTTCCTGTTGTGCTTGACCTGACTACACAATCTTGTGCTCTAAAAAGAACTTCACAGCCTTTGTCACACATCTGACTGACACTCAGTAAATTTGCTTTCAGTCCATCCACAAATAGTACCTCTTGGGCTTTTCCTCTGTCATTGTCTATGCTGACTGAGCCTTTTCCCTTGATCTTTCCTGATTTATCATTACCAAAAATAACATTGCCAGATTTCTTTTCATCAAGAGTTATAAACTTGCTTCTGTCTCCAATCATGTGTTTGGAGCAGCCACTGTCCAAGTACCACTGGCTTTTCAGATCTTGAGCAGTTAGAGCCAGGTCACAGTTATTCACCTTCTTTATCCACTGGAGGCCCCCTTTTGAACATTTGATTATAGTTTTTGCAGAATTGTGAGCATGAACAAAATTGCTTTGACTCATAAACCTCCTTGAGGTATTGAACATCGGTCTTTGTCTATACTTTCTACATTCAATAATTTTATGGCCAAATTCCTTACAGTAAAAACAATAACCATAGAAATTATTTGCATACCTGATGTAAGGTTGTTTTCTCCATTTGTTTGTTTGAGATAGCCTCTTCACTGTTTGCATCTTTTGCAGGTATGAATTACTCTTCCTTGCATAACAATATGCAGCAATGTGTCCTGGCTTGTGGCAGACATAGCAGGTGGCATTCTTCATAGGAGGGAAGAATTTCCTCTGATGACTTCCAAATTTGATATACTTAGGGGCATATGATTCTTTTTTTTCCATCTTAGTATTCATTATATTCTTTGTTACTAGAGGTTTCTTCTGCTCTCTGTCTCTCTTATTGCAGATTTCTTCTTTTGTAGGAATTATTTGAGCTACTTCCTCATCCTTCTTTGCTTTTACAAAATTAATCTCTCTGTCAACCTTTTCTTTTCCTTTACTTGATTCTCCTTCGTAGCCTATTCCCGTCTTTATCATAGGGGATCTTTGAGCAACCAAAATTTCATTCAACTTAATAGAGCTTGTTGTTTGAGAAGGGTATATAGAAACTTTCTGTTGAGCATTTTCTAATTTCTTTCTCAGTCACAGAATTTCTTCTTCCAGCTTCTCTTGTTCTCGAGATTTATCTTTGATTTGGTGAAGTAACATATCTTCTATCTTCTTGGCTTCTTCAAGCTTTACCTTCAGCTGCATGAGGACTTCTGAATTTTGTTCTTCTTTCACACATTTTAGGATAATCTCTTTTTGTTTTCTACATTTTAGTTTGAGTCTGTCAATCTCCTCCAGAGCACTTCTTAGCTCCCCCTCAAGGTCTACTTCCCCTTCTTATTCTTCATCTTCTAGTAGGAGTCCCTCAAGATCTTCTATGGCCATCAATAAAAATTCTGAGGTTCCTTCTTCACTTGAGGGTTCATCTGAGTCTTCAGATGCACTGCTGTCTTGCTGAGCATAGAAGGATTTTCTGCTGAATTTCTTTCCTTTCTGCCAGAACTTTTATGTGTCTTTCTCTGATTCTTGAGCTTGATTTCTTACTTTCTTGTGAGGACATTTAGCAGCATAATGTCCAACTCTTCCACAGTTAAAGAATTTGAAGGGAAGTCTACCTTTGTATCTACCTGAGCCTCTATCCAATTTCTTGACAAATTTAGCCTCTTATTCATCAGAGCAAGAGCATATTTCTTCCTTTTCTTCTTTCCTTTTTTCTATTTTGAATGTTGCTTCCCTTGTACTTGGCTTCTTCTGTGGGAGCCTCATTTCATAGGCTGTTAGATTTCCAAGTATCCGGTTCATGGTCAAAGTCTCCCAATCCGCTGTCTCTTATATTGCAGATACCTTGGGATTAAATCTGGGTGGGAGTGATCTTAGAATATTTTGCACAACTATACTTTCTGGTATGGTTTCTCCAAGAGCTTTCATATTGTTAACAATTTCTGCAACTTTTAAGAAGAAGCTGCCAACATCTTCATCATCATTCCTTTTTAAGTTTTCAAACTGGGCTCTATATACTTGAAGTTTGGCAGTTTTTACTTTCTGGTCTCCCTCATGTATGCCTTCAAGAGTATCCCATATTTTCTTGGCAGTGTCTTTGTGCATTACTTTAATAAACTCTTCTTCACATAATCCATTCAGGATGGCATTCATGGCTTTTGCATTAGCCACAAAATCTTGTTTTGCGTCCTTTTCTGAGTCAGTTGCCTTCGGGGCATATCCTAATTCCACAACAGCCCAGACTTCTATTCCTAGAGACATTATGTATGTCTTCATTCTGATTTTCCAGAAAGCATAATTTTCACCAGTGAAGAAAGGGGCTTTATTGGTTGAGCATCCTTCTTTACTAGCCATCTTGGGAACCTAGGATCTCCTTTCAGTTGTTAGACTTGTACAAAGGAACCCGATCTGATACCAATTGTTGAATCTCTGATTAAACTGAGAGGGGGGGGGGGTGAATCAGTTTAATACATTCCCGATCTTTTAAACTTTTCAATAAACTTATTTACACCTTCATTTCAAACTCTATTTGATGTGAGAGTAATCTTAGAATGTAATCTGAAAGTATTAGTTTAATAGAGAAGTAGACTTAATTTGAGAGCAACAGGTATTAAGAAAATGATACATATCAGATCAATACATAAATATCATGCACAGAGACACCAGACATAAGTGGAAACCCATAAAGGGAGAAAACCACATCTTATTATTGTTGTGATGCAAAGGCAAGCTCCAACTCCCTCTCACCACTGTTTTTCTGTAGGCACCAACCTACAGGAGGCTCCTACCTCAATTCTGCAAGTTACAACTTGCAAGGAAGCACCAAATCCCTTCAGTTTTCTGCAGGCACCAACCTACAGGAGGCTCCAACCTCAGTCAGCTACAACTGACGACTATCAAGCCGCAACTTGATAGGGAAGCTCCAACTTCCTCAATTTATCAAACTGAAAGTTTGCTGATTTACCTCAGATATCAACCCTGTTCTGTAGCTTCTCCTTCTGTTCTGCTTTTCTTAATCTTCTCTGTCTTACTCTTCTATATTCTGCCTTCTCTCGATTTACTCTCTCTTCATTTAAAAAAAAAACTCTCTCTGCATATCAAGATGATATTATTTATAGATTTCCTCACATGACTGTTTGTATTCTGCTTGGAATTTGAAATGGAAAGTCATGTCTCTTTGCCTTCTGCCTTCTCACTCCTTTTATCAGCTTACTCAGAAATTATAACCGTAGGTGTCAATTTTAACATTACAGTGGGAGTTTGTTTTCTCTCGGAGACTTGCCAATGCATCACAAACAATAAAAATTTAAATAAAACATTTACATTCAAATTTAAATGAGGACTCCAGCTCAACTCATTTAGTCTTTTGAATTGGTACGCATTTGTCTTTTCTTTGGCTGTCTTTGTCTTTTCTGTGACTGTGTTTTATCTTCTTTCGGATCTGTTTGCTCTTCTGTCCTCTGCTGTGGTGTAACTGTTGCATATGTGTAAATGTGCCTTTTATATCCGCTGACTGTAAATCTGGAGGAATTCCAATCCCTTTTATGCCATTAGTGTCTTGTTGATGTGGCAGGTTCCACAGGCCGGAACATACATAGATCACAAGCGTTAATAATCGCCCTCCCGTAAAGCTAAGGTCCGTGGGTCTAGAGACCACGTGGCTTATCGCAACCGTGTTATAGATGTAACTCAATAACCATTATATATCATATGTGTTATGCCCCCAGATCATATTCAAACTTTATTCAACATATATAATATATACAATTTATTTGCAAATAACCCGACGTCCATAAGGATTGGCTGCCAATACGATTAGACCCGGAACTCAAGTTGTATATGAGTCGTAGTTTATATACCAATCGGGTCCGGATTTCCAATCGCAATCGCAACTCTTATATTCTTCGATGCGATTGACCATTGCCGATGCGATTAGAACCTGGAGCTGAAATTTTTGTTAATCATAATTTATAAGTCCATCGGGTCCGAACTCTTAATCGCAATCGCAAGTTCTTTAATATGTGTTGCGATGGTTTGTTTCTTTCCGATGCGATTGGAACTGGACTTCAAACACTTTGTTAAACATGGTTTATAGACCCATCGGATCCGGTCTTCCAATCGCAATCGCAAGTCTTTAACATATGTTCCGATTGACCAGTGCCGATGCGATTTGACCGTAACTCAAATATGTATTAACCCCTGCTTATAACAGGATCGGGTCCGCCATTTCAATCGCAGCGTTTTACAAAAGACATGCGATTGGGAACTCGGATGCGATTAGCATCTATCAACTCCTGCTTATAACACGATCGGGTCCGCCATTTCAATCGCAATCGCAACTTTCTGTTGCGATGTTATGCTGCCCTTGCGATCTCCGATTGCGATTGGGGAGGGGTCCCACCTTATCAAACTTTGTTTTATGCGCTCCATAATATAAATGCCTTGGACCTTTGTTTATGTGATGCACTGCACATATATGTTTATATATATTTTTTCCGCTGGAGTGAAGCGATTCCCGGAATAAGTTTGTGTTATATTATATGTATAACGCTGGTTGGAGTGTGTGATTCCCGGAATATGGTTCTGTATTATATGCATTGTATTGCCGCTGGAGTTAAGTGATTCCCGGAATAAGTTTGTATTTGTTATATGTGCTCCGCCGGTTGGAGAGTGCGATTCCCGGAATATGGTTCTGTATTATATGTGTAACGCCCCTACCGGAGTCTCGATTCCCCTGAATAAGATTCGGTTGTATAATGCCAAACTTGAGTGTGCGATTCCCGAAAGGATGGTTCGTATTATATGTCAATGGAGGAAGTATTTTCTAATTTTGTAATCGTTTCCGCTTTGTCTCTCGCTCTCTCGTTCATTAAGTTGAGTGTGCAATTCCCGGAATTTTGTAAATCGCTTCTTCACTGTCTTTATCATTACTATTTCGTCTCTATCTTCCGCAACGTTCTTCACTCGTGTTTCTAAGGATCGTTACATTTTGAATTTCTTCTGTCATGCCTCTATTACTTTCGCCGTGCCTCTTTGCCTTCCTTTGCTGCGTCACGCTTCTTTTTCCGAGTGTCAGCTCCTTCGCCATCAATGACAATATTTTCAACATCTCTCGTGTTATAACACTATTTTCATTTCATTTCATCGCCCTTTTCAAAAGAAAACGAGCCTTTCCTGTTATAGCACTTTTCATTTCATTTCATCGCATATCGCATTTCTCCCCTAATGTGGTACACCCCCGCTCCGATTGTGATTTACGATTGCGATGCAGCACTGTGATTTGGGCCCACCATCCTTTCCTTTCACTCTTTTTCAATGAAAGGGGACTTTTATTAATTAAAGCAACAAATTCGATTTTCAGTGGTTTCAAAGGAATTTTTTTGGCAAAGGGTTTTTCTTCAAAAAGTAAAGGCCGAGAGCTAAATAAAAACACAAAATCATTTTGGTTTCTTCTGCAGCTATTAAAAAGGGATCTATTCTATAGATTTCTTCCTTTGATTAGTGGGTGTAACAACAAATCCTCCAGATGGTCAAAATGTTTTATTACTCCTTCTTTTTAGGGGCATATTGTTGGTTTATTTTCTATTCGATTTCAAGCCATAGAAGGCTCCTCCTTTTTTGTGGATCCACCCCTTGAAACCGATCTATTTAATGTAATTTCTGAGTCACTTGAAAGGGGGGGGGAGGGTGGAATAAGTTGGAATTACTGAAGATTCTCTGCGCTCCATTTTGTAACAGTTTGGCAGGGAATTAATAAAGAAATGCAACACTGATTTATAGGATCCTTGTGGTATGGATTTTAGCATTGTTCTTTCCTTTGTGATCATTTGTTAATTGTTATCTTTTCCATTCATTCATTCATATTTCTATTTGGATGTTTTCAAGATAGATAGGTAGAATCCATTGTATAATTCTTTTCCTTGGGAAAATCATTCAATACTTTATGTTTTCTGTTGTTTGAAGAGGATCCATCTCCTATGCCCTTTTCAGCTTCTCACTAGTCTTACACATTCCATCATTATTAAATACAAAGTTGTTAAAATCCATGCCTACCTTGCCCCATTGAATACCCTATATCTCTGATTTAATTCCCCAGATTCAAACTTCCCAACCCCATCTGATCCATACAACCCAGAAATTTGATAAACATTTCGAGCTACTATACCTAGCCTAAAAGCATTTGTAGTTATATTTCATTGAGTATTTTTCACGGAGAGAGCCCTCTCCTGACCTTGTAGGGCTAGCTACAAGGCTGATGCAGTGAGGGAAATCTCTCTTCTATACAATATAAGATATTTTTTCAGTACTCCTGTAGAGGTAGTAGGGAAAATGCATAGTAGGGAAAATGCAGCATCTTAACCCTAGTAAAGTTCATGAGAAATCTGATGTGATAGGAGTAAAGCCTAAATAATCTTCCTTCATATGGGTAATATTTCATGATGACCGTCATAATGGGAGCATACCTCTCAAGAAAATGTGAGAAAGGAAATATGGATTTATTTTAGTGTTTGTATCTGGGTTTAAGGAATGGATCATAGTGGCTTATGTCTAAATTGTCCTGTTTGAACCATTTTTCACCAACACTAGGTATTCCAGTGGGAATAGAAATGGCTTCTGAAGACAACTCAAAGTTTACCCCTACAAGATTGACTTGTTTCTCATTTAGGTTAAGTATGAAGAGCCTAGTCAACTCAAGGTGATTCTGCACCTACTGTAATTTATCACAAAATTCATAGAAACCTAAATTTTGGAAGCATGAGATAGTTAGGGGAGATGCATCAAGCTCCATTGTGTTTAGTTGTTCAAACCTATTAATCCTCTCACCTCTGTGTTGATGCCTCCTTGGCACTTGGCCTCCTCACCACTACCACTGTCACCTTCCCTTGATATTTTTATCATTGCTGACTTTGAAACCCTAGCTCTACTTATGAAACTAAAATGTAAATGGTGATGGAATGGTGGTAAAAAGGCAGCCTTTTACAAGTGAGTGAGAGGGATTAGTGAATTTGTAAGTATATGACTGTGAGGGAGAGGAAACACCCAATGAACACCCTTGATGATTTTTTAAAATCTCTGTTTTGACACCTTTCAGTGATGGCAAATGGATATGAATGAAGGCAATGAATTTTTCAAATTGCTTGCAGTGTAGGCGCTAGAGTTTATGAGTGAATGGAGAGGGTGAAGGCACAACCTTAGATGAATGAAAAATTTTTCAACAAGGCAACCCTTTGTGTGTTCTTACTAGTCTTCTTAGAACGCAAATGGATAAGTGTTTTTAAACAGTGATGTCCAACCATGAAAAATTAGGTTTTTCTCCTTAAATCTACATTCCTTTAACCAAATGATGACAAAAACCTTGGAAAGGGCTTGATTCGCTATACTTACACCTTAAATAAGTTTGACAAACCCTTGGTGATGACTTGGAAAAAATTTGAGGGGTTTTGAGTGTTGAAGTTGTGTAGGAGGCCCTCCTAGCCAAGCACGGAGTGTCTAAGTGAACGAGGTGTCGGGTCGGGCTAAATGTAGCGCTACGTGCCAGGTGCGTAGCACCAAAGCCTTTTTTTCTAGGCTTGTTGGGTCTTTCATGTAAATGTGCAAAGCATTTCTAGGTGCCCAACGCATACCTCCAGGCGTGGAATGCCGAACAAATTTTCACAGGAAAACTTTTGAGGGGCGCAGTGCCAATCTGAACGCACAACACTAGTTAAACTTGCCTGAATTTGAATAAAAAACTCAAAATTTCTCCTCCTGAGTGTTTCTAATTCTTCTATAAGGTAACAGTGAGTCAAATGAAAAAAAAAAATGACCCTTTATATGTGTGGGATTTAAATTAAATCATTGTAAACCGATCTCCTAATGTTTTGAGCCCTTGCACTTTTCACTAACTCCTTTGACATTTTGTTGTGCAGGAGACTTGAAAACCTTTAAGTGACTCTTTTTTTTTCTCCTTGAGAGTTTACATGCTCATTTGATATCTTCTTTGGAGGGATTCACACAGTAGTATTCTTCAAAGTTTCCTATGTTTTTCATTACAATTTTCCACTTATCTTTCTTACCTTGTCTTACTGACCATTTTTCACTGTTTGCTCTACAGGTGACTGAAGTGATAAATTTGAATACTTTTGGTTCCTTGAGGCATAAAAAATCTATTTTGACACCTTGGTTATTCAACCACACAACAACTTCCTCAAATGGATGTGTAATCCTCATCATGAAACTCATCCTTTTCACCTTAGCTGGCATTCTTGCAAATTCCTGTTCCTTTTTACTCTGAAAACTTGGCACATTCATTCTAACACAACAACAACCACAATATCATATTTGGTTTCCACCTTGTAGCTTAATTCATGTGCTTTGCTCATTTAGTCATCGTATGCTTATTAAAACATATTTGAGGGGTTGTCTCATAGTAGTAATGTCAAAGCCCTCTCTTGCTTGCATTAGGAAGTTCTAATCATGTTTTTTGCATTTTTGACACTTCCAAGTGTAGGTGACTTGAACACATTGATTTTCCCTTTCTCACTTATCTTGAGGCATGATAAACTCACCTTTGACAAGCACTATGGAATTCAAAATCATGCTTATTACATTCTCTTTTAGCCACTTCTGATTTTCAGGTGCCATAAAATACTAACTTAGTTTTTTCTTGATACCCTTTACATCCTCTTTCTTTTGAGGCAGTAAGACATTTTACCTGGGAAAAACTTTGGATGTTTTCACAACAGTAGTCCCTTCAAAATCCTTTTCTTCACCGGCATCATGGATTTTACCTCTCTTGACCATTTTTGGCATGACAAACTCCTTGGGATAAGTTTGGAATCTTTACAAACAGTGTCATCTTCAAAATCCCTTTGTTGTCATCATGGATTTCAACTTACCCTTTCACCTTCTTTGATCATATTCCAAAAACCCTAGGTGTGTGGAATTATTAAGAACAATTATCATTGTTGTCTTATAATTTCTCTATAGCCCTTTCAAGTTCATTCATTTCTGTCCTATTCACCTCACCATTTTCCCTATTTCATTTATAACTTATGAAAAAAATCTCTTCATGTTTGGTTTCTTGTTGTACCTCCTCCATGGTCATTTCTGCCATTTGTTTCACTGTTTGGCACTTGTTGGGTCATCAAGCTCAAAAACTTAGTTATCCTTGAAAACAAATTTCTTCCCCACTCTTTTCTATGAATTTCTTTATTCAGGAGCAGGCCTCTTACCTTACCAACCTTCCGCTGATAGTCATTTTTAACACTCCTGCAGAAGTGTCAAAGTTCACATTCACCTCTTGCAGAACTTGAACTTGATAAAGCAGTCCCCCTTGGAAATATTATGATCTTTCTTGGACAAGCATGTGCTGATTTTTGTTCACATTTGAGCCATCTTCTATAATAGTAAAATAAGTGCCTAAAACACCAATGATGACCCTACAACCTATGAAACCCTAATGACCTAGTGGGAGGGTCCTTTGACCTAGTCTTTGACTGAAACATGGTTTGGGGTCTCCAAGTGTAAAAACAGAGTTTTGACAAGGTGGTGTATTGAAGATCCAAAATCCAATGTACTTGATTTATCTAAAGAGCCTATAGAGATAGTTTTGAAACCATCAATGCTTGTGGAACCTCGTGAACATGGGAAGGAGTAGGCTTATAGGTAACCCTAGATGGAAAGTGGAGTGATGGGAAAGGGAGAAACATAGTAATGAGGTTATAAGTTGGGAAAAGGGATGGAGATGAGTAATACCAGCTCATAAGGAGTCTTTTAGGAGTGGTAGGGTGACCATGAAATAGAAAAATGGTAGAATAGTGAAAAATATGGAATAAGGATAATGAAGGCAGTGAGATTTCTAAAACTTACAATATTCAGGGATTTTTTTTTTTAGAAATCTAGGACCAATATCTAGCCATCTACATATGGTAAAAATTATTGATGACTAACAGAGGGTACAAATCCCTCACCTTTCCAACTTCCATCCACTTTACATTGCTTGGATTATTGCCTTTGAGCCCAACTCGAAGGTAGTTAACACTTCCCCTCTTAGATTCTCTTGTCCACCTGTAAAGAATGGTATCCTCTTTTAGCTCATCCAGAAATTCTGGCGAGAAATCTTCAGTAGAAGGCAGCTGATCATCACTTCCTTGATCATCAATAAAAGGTGGCTCATATAAATGTAAGTTTTCAACATTAACAACTGAATACATTTTCATATATGAAGGCAAGTCAAGTTGAAATGCATTGTTACCAACTTTATTTATGATCTTGAATGGACCATAGCGAATGGGCTTGAGTTTTTTACCTTCTCCTTGCATCCTTTATTTGCTTATGTGAAACCATACTTCATCTCCTTCTTGAAACTTGTGATCAACTCTATGTTTTTCATGCCTCTCCTTGTATTTTCTTTGACTCTTCTCAAGCCGTTCTTGAACTTGTTGATGAATAATCTGAATTTTCTCAATGAAATTTTGAGCCTTGTCAATATCACTATGCCCATCAATTGCAATATCCTTCTCAAAGATGAAGTCTAATGGCAATTTCGGAAAATACCGAAAGCATGCTTCAAAAGGTGAAATATTTGTAGAAGAGTTCTTTGCCCGATAGTAAGCGTGATGAATGTAATGTAGTTGTTCATCCCACAACTTGGGATGTTTGTTGCAATATTCTCTCAATAGATGCACAATGGTTCTGTTCACCACCTTGGTTTGGCTATTAGTTTTCATATGAAAATAAGTACTCTTTTTCAACTTTTTGTCCATCATATTCCAAATATTGGACCAAAAATTCCCAATGAACCTGGAATCCCTGTCACTAACAATAAAATTTTTCAATCCATAATGAACCCATACATGTTGAAAATAAAGTTCAATAGTTTGTTCAAAAGTTATGGTTTTATTACATGGCATAAGTATACAAATTTTACTGAATCTATCCACAACTACATAAAGATAATCATGTTGTTTTCTTGACATAGGTATACCTCCAAAAAATTCCATGGAGACACTCTCCCATGGCCTTGATGGTACTGGTAGTGGTGTATACAAACCAAGCTTCCTATTTCTAGGCATGCTTGTTGCACACATATAACAACCTCTTATAAAACGTGCACATTATCTATCATGCAAGGCCAATAGAAATACCTCTGAAGATGCACTGGTGTTTTTCTTACCCCAAAGTGTCCATCAATAAGAGACGAATGAGCATCTCTCATGACACTAAGCCTCTCTCCTTGTGGTATACACAACTTGCCCAAATGAAATAAAATTTTTTTATGCATGTGATAATCATTTTCCTCAACTTGATTACCTTCACTCAAATTAGCATACACATCTTGAAAATCAACTTAATGTGCATATTTTTCTACGTAACTCTCATGTACAATAGAATAATTTTTAAGTAAAGTAGAATAACTTATGATTGGCCTTGAAGCATATCAAAAAATTTATTTAAAATACCTTTCTTGTACCTTATAACCAAGTGAAACTGTTAAAGGAAACCCATCCACCTGAAATGTTGTGATTGCTACAATTTTGTTTGCGACTGCAAGTACTATAATGGTTGGTGATCTATATGTATAATTCTATCTTTACCCATCAAGTAGTGTTTCCACTTCTTAACGCTTTATGCCAATGCATGAAACTATTTTTCATACATAGGATAATTAGTTATAGCACCATTGAATGTTTCATAATGAAAAGTGATAGGCTTACAATGCTGCAAAAGAACTGCGCCCATGGCATAATCACTAGCATCAATTTGTATCTCGAATGGATATCTCAAATTCAGTAATGCAAGGACTGGAGCTGAACCAATATTATCTTTTAAAGCTTCAAAATCTTTCTACTGTTTTCCTCCCCATTGGAAGCCTTTATTCACACTTGTCACCGCATGCATAGGAGCTTCTATGGAATAAAAGTTAGCAATACAATTTCTCCAATACTGAGCTACGCCTAAGAAACTTCTTACCTCGGTTACTATTTTTGGAGTGGGAAAATTCACAATGGCTTCCACTTTAGAAGGATCAATTCTCAACTTGCCTCCTCCTACAATGTGTCCCAAATAAACCAAAGAATTTTTTCTGAACTCACACTTTGAAATCTTAAGAAATAATTTCTCTTTGTTTAAAACATCAAACACCCTTTTTACATGCAAAAAATGTTCTTCTGTTGTTTTTCTGAAAATCAAGATATCATCTAAATATACAATCAAAAATTCATCAAGAAATGGATGAAAAACATTATCCATAACACGCATGAAAGTTGCTGGTGCATTACACAAGCCAAATGGCATAACCAAGCACTCAAAGATTCCTTGTTTGGTTTTGAATGTATTCTTCCATATATCAATTTTTGCAATTCTTAATTGATGATATCCACTTCGTAAATCTAACTTAGTGAAAAAAATTTCTTCTTTCAGTTGATCAAGCAAATTATCTATCCTTGGGAGTGGGTATCGATTCTTTACCGTTATCTTGTTCAAAGGTCTAAAGTCTACACACATGTTCCAAGTCCCATATTTCTTTAGAATCAAGACTATGGGTAAACCACATGGTGAAGTGCTTGGCCTTATGAGTCCCCTGTACAACATGTCCTTGATTTTCCTCTTTATTTCAGCATTCTCCATTATCGACATGCAATATAGGCTAATGTTTGGAAGATGAAAATCTTGTTGAAATTAAATCTCATGTTGAATCTCCCTTTTTGGAGGCAATCTTGTTGGCTCCTGAAACATCTCATGATGTCCATCAACTACATCATATAAATCTGATTTCAAATTAGGATCACAATCCTCAAATGATTCATGATTAAGATTAGCTTTAGGCTTAATCATTAGAATAACAAAATTCTTACTTGAATTCACATTAGGGGAGTTTTGAGGTATAAAATGGGCCTCCTAAGGAAATTATAAAATAATAGTGGAAATAATAAAATAAGATTAGATTAAATCGTCAAAATTTAGAGAGAAAAAAGAAAAAAACTATTTTTTCAACTCGAATTTTGAACTTATCTCCCTATGGGTTTACTCAAATTTTTAGCAGCAACACTCGTTGGATGCATAATTTGATTCCTCATCTGAGGAGTACCCATGTTGCATACTTTTGATGGACCCTGCTACATGAAAAATGAGAAACACATTAAAAACATGATTGCAATCACGTTTTTTCATGTATTTCTCATTTTTCGTATAATAGGGTCCATCGAAAGTATGCAACATGGGTACTCCTTGGATGAGGAATTAAATTTTTTATCCAACAAGTAATCCTGCTCGAAATTTGAGTAAAACCTTAAGGAGATAAGTTTAAAATATGAGTTGAAAAAGTAGTTTTATTATTTTATTATTTTTTAATATTTTTACTATTTTTACTCAAAAATGGTGAATCATCCTCCATGGTTGACATCATCAACTTGAATCCTATTGGCTCTTATAAAGTTTATTTTTGTTGTACATTTTTCTTAGAGGCCCATTTTAGACCTCAAAATTCCTGTAATTCCATCCTCTTAACCCGTCTAGCATTTACCATAGCAATGTTTGTCTTCTTGCGATGTGATCTAATAATGTACTCGTTGCCATCTTTGAATAAATGGTATTTTTTCTCATGTTGATGGAAGATAAATTTCCTATAATAAAAGTAAGGACTACCCAAAACAATACCTCTAATATCAAGCAGAACCACATCTAATTCAACCGTGTCCACAAAATGCGCGGTTATTGCAAACCGCGATATGCACTTCTTTGAAACCTGTAAATTTGCATCCATACAAATCCACCCAAGTGGAAATGGTTTTGGATGTGGAATGGTCTCAAGATTACATTTCTTGACCAAGTCTTCAGAGATTAAGTTTTCTTGTGACCCACAGTCAAACAATGTGTCAATCTTGGTATGTTCAGATATGACCCTCACATGAAACAATTCAATTCTCTCTTCTTCATTTGGAGCTTGTATGTGACAATTTGATGTACTAGTATTGGGTTTATTTTCAATTTCTTTCCCCTTCATGTTATTCAATCCCATGGCTATAATTTTAGATTCATCACCTGAATCCTCTCCTAAGTCATGTTGAGTTGTAGCTGCAGATTTCTGTTTCTCTTTGTTGTTCTGATGTTTGGGCCTCTTTTCAGGATGTAATTTCCAACAATGATTTTCATCATGGCCTTATTTTGAACAATGTTTACAGACCACTTTTTCTCCCTATTTCTTGACAGATGCATTCTTTTTTCCTTTACCTTTTGAGGTCTTCTCTTTGTTTTTCCCCTTAAAAGGTTTGTTTCTACACTCGTCAGAAATGTTTTTCCTTCTAGCTTCTAGATGTGTGGCTTGAACGAAAACTTCATCTAGAATTGTAGGGTTAAACATGAGAACAATATGTATTAGGTAGCTATGTAAGCCTCCTATTTACTTGAGAAAATTATCTTAACTCTCCAAATCTACCCCTAATAAGAGAGCTCTTCTCCTAAATTCTTGGGTGTAAACTTGCACATTTTTTCCTTTCAATTGTAAGAAGTTTTGCTAGTTCATTGTGGCTTTCTGCATATGAGCTAATGGATAAAATTGTTGTTTTATTGTAGTAATGAAATAATTTCATGATAGAATAATCTTACCATTCTTATTGATCTCCTCCTTTGTCTTGGCTTCCTACCAAACAAGTGTTGAACCTTCCATTCTCAATGAATCTAATTGGATTTTTCTATCATCACCATGAAGGTTCTGAATTCTCAAATAGACCTCCAATGTCCTAATCCGATTATCAAGATTTTCTACATTGACTTCACCATTAAACGTTGGAAATTAAAACTTAACATAAATTTTTAGAAAAGGACTAGAACTAGTGTTTTTTGACTTGTGTGGCTGATGTACTAAAGATGAAGTAGAGGATGATGATGATGAGGGTGAGGATGGTGACTTTCCACTGCATCCATTTCCTCCATTGCCATTCTTTGATTTATATTCATCATTTTGACCTCATGATGATCCCTGTCCTTCCTTGTGAAGTTTGGATCTTTCTCCTTATAGTTTCTCATTACTTTCTTGATAAAGGACTCTCACCATCTCGTTCATGTCAAGGAATGATTTCCTGAACACTATTTATTATTCTTTGGGATCCACCTCTTCGTGGATTATTTTTACTCTGGAGGAATGCTTAATACTGCTTTTTCTTCTTTAGGAGGTAAACTAGGTGGTGGAGAATGTGGCAATCTTTCCCTCCTTTTCTATGGCTCACTTTAAGACCCTCTTGCTTCCACCAATTTTCCTTCTCCTCTCTTAATCTTGAGCCTAGTAAGCACGTGAACACTTAAAAATAGTTAAACAAATCTTTGCACACAAGAACACCGGAGAATAAAACATACTCTAATACCAGCCTGATGTGATAGGACTGTATTAGTTTTTTGTGCTAAGTGTCTTTTTAGTTACAAAACATGTACATATTTGTCTCCATTTGTTTTCTTAAGGATTGAGGAATTTAACCATGAAACATAGATGAAATTGTGACTTTCAAGAATGTAAATAAGCCTAAATAACATTGAACAATAGTGTATAACAGAGAAATAAAAACACACATAATATTTACACAACAGGAATGTTGAAGCAGTTCACCACTCCTAGGCTACATCTGTTAGTCCAACTCCGAATGGCATGTCCATCTTTCATTATGCTCAAAATTTCGCAAATACATGTGTTTAAAAGCCTCCAATGACTTTTTTCTTTGCACCAATGGCTCCAGAATTCTCAAATTAGTCTAGGTAGATGACTGTTTCACCCAAGTTGGTATAAAATTGACCGAGCTAGGTTTTTTCCCAATGCCCCCTACAAACACTCCACTAAATTTGGAGGATTGCAGTTAAATTCGGCATAAACCTCCAAATTTGGAGGTGCAATAACAGCTTCACTGAAAATTTAGTCGTAGCATTAAATTTTTGAGGTTAGGGGTGGGGGTGGCCACATGCCAACCCCTCGAACCCCGCGATTAGGCTAACCGCCAAGCCCAACTGCATTGCAGAACTTTCGATGTAATCATTGACTGTGCATGTGATACAGTTGGAGTTTAATGCCACCAGTTATGGTGATTAACCGTTGGACAAAAAATGTCGCGGTTTACAAAATATACCAAGTGAACAATATAAATGGGGATGCTGGTAGGTTGGGACCACCAACGATCCATCCCCCCCATATGAAATTTTTGAAATTTTAAATAATGGGGGCACCCCTAAGGGGTAAGCATCATCTGGTAATCTAGATGATAAATTCTTGAGCATGCTTGGAGGTCACGAGGTCGAACCCCCCATACCTATAAAATTTACATAACCAGACAGGGGACATGTGATAGCCTCAGGGCTGGCCACGTGTCACCCAACCATTGGACCAAAAAAATCAAATGTGCAACACATACAATGATCCAACATGTGCCTCAAGTCAAGATCTTATTGTCCTAGAGAAAATGGAATGTTCCTCTTTTTTTTATTGTACACCTGCATGCTGACTAGGCATCCCAGTCAAACTTGTCGCAATTTTAGGTGTTTGGGAAACTGATCAGAACGCGATATCTCCCTCATACGAAATCATTTTTTTCAACTGTTCATGGTGCCTGAATTAGAACAACGAGATATACAAGGTCACTTAGGTTTAGTATAGTTTTGAGAACTTTCAATTTTGAGCAAAATTCATGAACTGCTGATCATCTCCAATGCCAAAAAGCACCAAAACATGAAATGTAGATGCTATACAAAATGACGGAGAACTAATACAACGTAGTCCTAGTGAATGTACCTACAAGTGGAGAATAGGAATATATGGATATGATAATACAATGCTCAAAAGCTGTCGGTAATGGAGATATATGCTCTCAAGGACATTTCTAAGACAACCCAGAAAGGGTTTTCAGAAATACACAAAAATACAAAATAGTGAAACACAACCCTAGGGCTGAAGAACTACAACTAAATAACTGGAAGGAGGTGGATGAAACTGATATATAAATTTATTTATCTTCTCTAATATATCCTCCAAGTGAAAGGTTGACCCCTACACTAAAGATCTAACCCTCCAAATGAAGCACTGAAACCACCACTGCAACTGCTCTCTGAAATAACGTAGTCTATGAGGGGAACTATGTTGTATGAGCTGGTAATAGCTAGGCCTAATGCCAAATGATGAAAATATGATCCAGGACCTTCCCTGCTGACCTCCTAATGGAAAGGCTACCTCTCAACTGAAAAAAAACACAGAAACTGGCCCTATCAATCCTCTACTCCCTCTGCTTTGCAGCACAACTCAACCCTCGAAGAAACTATGCTATAGCTGAAGAATGAATCTTGGCCTGATGTCAGAATGTGGAAATTTAGCTCAGTAACCACTCAGGAGTGGGTAGTCAAAGTTCCCTAAGGATGAGGGTGGGATTGCCACTCGGGAACACCCTTGTGATAAACAACACTACAGACTCTGCTAAACAACTGAAGAGTGCAAGAAGTCATATAGACCCAAAACATAAAAATAATCAAAGTGACTTCTATGGATGCTTTCCCCTTCCTTATATGCACTGTAAGTATTCTCACCTTGGGACCTACTCATTAAAGCCACTACTCTCATGGAGACTCCCTCCCATTCACACTGCGCTATCTCTCATTGATTATCCACTCCCTCCATGCTAGCGTTTTTTATTTGGTCAAAATTGACCCCATCCACATGTTTCATCCCATATTAACACATGAAGGTGATTTATCTAGCTACTATGATGCTCCTTATTCACATTAGGAGTGATTTTATTCCTACTAAGGATATTTATGGGTCTCCCTACCCTCTGATTCTTCTATCTAAGTAGCAGAAACAAAATTTAATATTCCAACTAGATGAAATCTAGTTTGGAATACTACAGTCCTCCCCTCCCAAATGATTCCTGTCCTCAAGAAACTATAAAGGTGAGTGTTGCAAAACTTCTCTTGCTTCCATTGTGACACCTCCATATGATAAGCTATCCTCATGAATCAAGTGTCCTCCAATCAATCCATCCCCGAAATGATCCTCCCAAGTGCTCATGAGATGCATCTCCAAATTTCTCAAGTTAAACAAATGGTTCATCTCATAAGGAAAAAAGAGGTCTAATGTAGCAAAAATATACTACCCAATGTTCTCCCTGAAGCATGAGGCATAAGCAATGTGGGGAATCTTGATCCCAATCGGAAACCCCAATCCATGTACCATCCATAAACTCATGTAAACAATAATGATAAGAAAATCATCAACATATGGGATCAAAATCAAGGACATACTAGCTACTATATAAAATACTGAAGGAGGATAATAGTCCCTCAAGTGGAACCAGCGCAGTATTACTTCTAACTACCTCAAAATATGATATGATGAGTGGTTTCCCAACCACTTTCTTACTGCCCCAATCCTCTCACATGCTTGGAGAAGGTGAATAATGTGTGGTTCCAACTGAGTACACCCTGAATAAAATATCAACTCCCCAAAATCTCCTAGGGAGTGGCCATTCCCATCACTGGTTGTGGCTCCAAGTAGATCATGCAATCTAAAGAAAAGAGTTCCACTTTTGGAGCAATGAAATGTACGTGAATGGCAAAGGAATACAAACACTCAGTTAGTGGATCATTATGCACAAAAAAACAATCCTTACCATGTACCTTGATAAAGTTGGTGAAGTGGCTCATAGATGTGCCTCCCTTCATTCTCATTGGGAAAAGAAGTGGCTATGAAAACTCTGCCAAGTAGTTGTGTCTCTCATCAATCTCCAAAAAAAACATGCATCTCTTGATATGTTGGTGCATCTCCTCCTTGAAGCCTTCCCAAGTGAATCCCTCCATGATAGTATGATATGCCCTCATGAAATCAGTGTGGCTGGAGAGAAAAACCTCATATGTTGCATGTACTAGCTTCTCCTTGAGCTTTGAGTCTCTAGTCAAGAAGATCCTACTCTAAAAATAGATGACCCCATCTCTCACTACATATCTCCCATCTGAAAACTAGCCATCAAGTATCGTGCATGAGAATAGATCCATCGAGTATTCCACCAACATTTGGGATCTCCAATAAGGATCTATACTCATTAATGACAACGTTGTTGGTTTGCAATGTAAAGCACCTGTCATGTTTCTTCCCTCTCCTTTGACATATCCCATGCAAAATTCATATGCCACGATTCTGCTATCCTACCTTTGCTTCCCCTCCTATAGATGCTCCTCCTCAGGTAAAGGTTGAATTTTATGGAGGTTAGCCTTCCATAGGAAGCTATCACCCATAACTTACAACTGAGGGGGGGGAAGTTTGGCAGATGTCGTGGTCAATAGGTATTTTCCACTTGTTAGTGATGACTAAGTCTAGTGAGTTTTTCCTAGAGCCGGGAAGTCTCCATATGTCAATTTGTCATCTAAACCCTCCTTACAACGTTTTTGCCCTCACCTTTCCGATTAAGCCACTTCATCCAAGGTTAAACGCATTATCACTCTCTATCCCAGATTTACAGCTACATGCTTATCCATTTCCCAAGACAATCAGGAGTTGTTTCAAAACTCCCTTAGAAGTTCAAAGTGGCGCTTGAAATTTTACCCTTGGCAACCATGAAAAGGCCAAAACCTCCATCTGCTACAGACCAATCATGACAGACCTCCCACTCTGCAAATGAAATTGATAACAGCCCTAAGTCGCACCACTTGCACACCCCTAAGTCTCAGCAATGCACAGACCACAATCTCAAGCTGATTTTAGGTGTTTTACAGTGTTTTATGGATTTTACAAAGGCAGGAAACATGTCATCATCTCAGGAGAAAATTCTTGAATCCACATTCAGAAGAACAGCTGCTTCTCAATGTCAACATGAGCCTGAGATATATCTGCAAGATAGAGAGTTACTCATCAAACTCTTACAGCTTCATTCAGCTTGATAGCACAGTAGAAGAAAGACAACACTGTCAAACAAACTTGTAATTTGTCATGGCCAAGAACCTCCTTCATCTATAAGCAGAGGGTTAAGGCGCCTCCTTCATCTACAAGTAGAGGGCGATGGCCAAAGTTGACTTGAACAATTGCAAGCTGACTACAAGCACATGTTTGTTCTAATAAACAATGAAGCAGTGACTCAAAGTTTTCTGAGGGAAAGTGATTATCAAAACAGGGCTAAGATCTGAAATGTGCAAGACAAAAGAAAGCAGAGTTTTTGGTCTTGTGTCCTAAGAAAGAAGATAAATTGAAGTTACCAGCATCATCATCATGGCGCAACAGAAAGAGACTTCATTGATCAAAGCTATCATAACAAAATATCTCTACAGGGGTGTTAATATGAATGGCTCAAATCAGTCTTGAGCAGAAAAATACTTCAGTAAAAAGGACCTCTGTGTGCTTTTATTTTTCTGTTGGGCTACGGGATAAAGTCTATGGTTCCAGATAAACATAGAGACAAGGCAGGCAAGTAGTACACAGCCCCAGATATAAGACATCTTGATATCAGTCAAAGCGCCAGTGTAAGTCGAGTTGTTGCAAGCTACACACCACCACAAAGACAAATGTAGCCTTCAGATGCAGCAGGTTTGGTGATTTCAGAGCTCCATTAGAAGAAAATGGCTAATAAGAGCCTTGGTGTTTATGAGTAACTCTAGCTGGCTTTTACACCTCATATGTTTGTCTCCTCAACACAAGGATATTAAAAGGTTATGATCTGAGTTTTGAAACCTTGGAAAACCATGGAAAGCTAATCAGGCATGTCATTATTTTCCACATAAAAGAAACTCCATTTATAAACAAGTGCCTTTTCAAATAGGTTTATCATAAGTTGACAGAGAAAATCTGAGCCTGGTTCTCCAAGAGATACTGCAGCTAGTATACAGATTCATAAAGTATAAAAGGACTTTCGCATACTCTCAGATTTTGAAGAGGTTTTCAAAACAAGTATAAACCTGTCATTATAAAAAGTCAGAGGTATCATATCAACACACTGTGAGCAGATGAAAGACTATCAAAAGAAGGCGCCTTCTTAGACAAGGGATGATCAAACATAGGTGAGTACAACTACACTTTACACCTATAGTCAAATTTCAGTTCACAATGGGCATCATTTGATTCCAAAAAACATTAAGAGCAAAGTGTTGGTTTATACTACAAAAAGGGAAAAGGACCTTTGTCAAAATGTCAAAAGACATCCCCTGCAGCATAAAATATCTTCTATGGATGGCCTCTTTCATAGCAAAGCACCAGAAATGTTAAAAAGATGACAATTTACCCTCTTCCTCCACAAAAGGCATTGTAAACAGGCATACAAGCTCATGAAAGGCAAGAAGGACTGTGGCATATTTTTCAAGGTTTTATAAATCATTGAAGGAAAAATCTTCATATCACTGTTACAAGAGGAAACTTTTTTCCCCTAAATAAGAAACAGTCAGAAGTCTAAAGGAAAAATTTCCCAAAAAGGTTGTGTCACTTCAAAAAGGAAGGTTTGGATTATTTAAATGAGCACTATCACCATGTTCTCATTTAAGAAAAAGAAGAGAGTCATAACTATGATCTCGCAAAGGGGTAAGAACTTCACGTTTTAAGTTTGAAAACAAAGAGCTTTGTTGAGTGTTTTCTTTTTAAAAAAAAGGATCCTAGGTAAAGTGCACCAAGGGTTTTGTTCCTTTTCATATACAAGGGATAGGGGCTATTGCCCGCGCGTTTTTCAACTTTCAAACATTCCAACCGGAGCACCCTTGCTGCCCTCGAGATCAGACAAGAGGATTCAGATCAAATTAAAACAGAGCACAACCGGTACATGAGCCTTAGGGGGAGGGACCAGCAAGGGCGGATAACTGTGGCGCGGCGTGCCTGTACATGCACGCGGCGTGCCTATGCGCGACGGTTGCCGTGACCCAACAGGTCACCCGACATCCATTTGTGCGCAGTGCCCTTCCTTCTAAACGCGTCACGCATAGTTGTGGCCTCCAACACGCCTCCAAATCACATGAAATGCTACTCCAGCTCTCCAATAAAACCTACAACCATTTGTAAAGGTATTCTATGTGCCTTATTTTTTTCCCTTTGCAAAACTATTGAGTAGGGTGAAAGAGATAAAATCTCGGTGTGAACCTCAGTTTTGAGTTGTTGAAAGATAGAGATGTTTCTGTTTAAAAAACGAGGTTTGCAGTGATCATTTTTGCCCAAAGTAAAACATCAAAGAGTATTCAATTTGCATTGATATAAAAAATATTGTGGCTACCCTCGAACTATGTTGAAAGAAGAAGCACATGGTTCGGAAAGATAAAACTATGGGTCTGTGCTCAAACAGAATTGGTCATTACATGATGTTTTCACCTTTTTTCAGAAGTTCCCTCTGTGTTAACAAGGCAAGAAACAAGGTTTTGATGGTCCATCCCATAGAGCATTGTCAGTGAGTGAAAACTACCTTTGCAGTCTACAAGTGTGTGTGGAAAAACTAGTATAAGGGACAGTAGGGTTTAAGGAGGGCAGTGTTCTGTTTAAAAAGGAGTTTTGTTGCTACTTGACTGACTACAAAACCTGTGTTGACACATCAAACACCACAAGTTTTGTCACCCTGCCCTATGAACAATCAACTTTGGACTATGTATACATTTTGAGTGACTGTGTTTGTGGTGATAAATTGATTGGTAAAAAAAGCATATCAGAAGGGACCAGTGTCTTGATTAAAGAAAAGTCTTGATTGATTGAACTGCTGCAGATTTTTAAAACTCTCACCAGACATTGTAAACCCTGTCACCACATCTATAAACACAGTAACCTTTGACTATGTGGATGCCTGTTTTGACTGTCTATTTTCATATTGCTGAATACACTGGTGAAGTGGCCTACAAGGAAAAAATAGTGTCCTGAAGCTCAGAAGTTTGTGTGCTTACCTTTGTCTAGGATACAAGGTTATACTGTATCATCTAAGCATCTAAAAGCAGGGTTCTCTTACCACCAACATAGGAAAGTACCTTCACTGTGTTTTCTTTGATTAACTGTGTATGCCATTATAAGTGTGTGCTGATTAATATACAAAGGCAAGAAAGGGTTTTGTTTTGAAAGGATAGGGTCTTATATCAAAGGAGGGCATTTCACACTATCCTCAAAACCATTGCTGCTTTATCAAACAGTGACGTGACAGAAGGCTGAGACAGAGTTTAGCTCCAAGAAGGCATTTTAAAGACATTTAGACAGTTGGGTGCTTCAATAGCTTATTTAGCCCAAAATGCCTCCTAGGCAAGACAACAGAAGTGTTTTACATAAGAGATATGAGAAAATCTCTACAGAGAAGGTCAATGCACATCCATCCATCCTCTTCAACTTTCATGAGGTAGGTTGTTTAGATTTCTGCCAAAAGGCACAGGAGGTCAAAAGTTTCTCGCCCTTGACACACCTATGTGCCCTGAGGTTCCAAAGCAAGCATTTCCAGGTAGCAGACCTTGATTTCAAGTTTTCCCCGAGGTCGATGTCTAAAGCCACCAAAATTCCATATCATGGCGAGAAATGGTTCAAACAGACCCATCTAGACTTGGATGACTACAAGCCTTTCATCAAGCCCGAGCATAGAGATACTTGCACTGCTATTTTTCCTTTCTGTTATCTTCTTGCCAGCTATGCTCCTCTAATGAAGGTCATAATGAAGTATTTTACTTGTGAAGGGAGATTTACTCGATTTTATGCCTACCATGTCCGACTATTGATGCATTTCACTAGAACTAGGCAGCTAAATCTCCCTTACTTTTTATACAAAAGCATCGAGAAGATGGCATCCACAGTCCAGAACAAATTTGAGATATGCCCATGGAGGCACCTCAAAATTCCTGAATCTTCATAGCC
>CM076582.1:1630428636-1630472745 GCA_034641835.2 Pinus albicaulis | reverse complement strand
TATATTTACCCGCGTGAGTACAGTATCTCTGCCAGCTGGTGTCATGTCACCGGGCCTCTTTCGATTCCTTGCTGTCCTGCGGATTTGGCGCACCTCATAAAATGTGAGCTCATCCCTCTAATAATTTGTTTGATCATATTTGCTCAAATAGTTAATGCAACGGGCCTTACGCAATTGATCTTTCAGCGTGTCATTCTCGGCCCTCTGCTCCTGGATGATCTCCCTCAGTTTCGAGCCAGGAGAGCTCGCATCAACATCAATGATGGTGAAATCTGTGTCCTGGCCTCCTGATGGGCCCTCATCATGCATGGGCTTCTTGCCCCTGTCCTGTACCTGTACCTGTGCTGAAGAAGAAAGCGAGACCCCTTCCACCCTGGGTGGAGATAATACTCGCTCTGCTGATGAAGTCGGCAAGACCCCTTCCACCTCACGTGGAGATAATACTCGCGATGTCATTACGCAAATAAGGCCTGACTCGGCGATATGTCTGAACTAAAGGGTGGCGATATGTATCAACCTCAAGCATGTCAGAATTTGGTGTGGGGAAAAGCTCTCATCCATATTTGCCCTCGGGAGAAATTTCTTTAGTAACCACCTCTGAAAAGTCTGAGAAATGAAATCCTCCCAAGTGATGCTGCTCTGCGGCCTGATGCTGACACCAAGATTTTGATCAGCGAAATGATATATACTCATCTTTAGTTTCGTCTTCTTCTACCTGAAATATCACCATCCTCTCTATCTTCGCGTTATATTAATCTAATGTCATCATACGCACCCTTGTGAAGTGCATCAGCAAACGAACATGATATGAGAAAAGACGAGCATACCTGCCCTCACAACTGAAATACTGAATAATGAGCCTCATGAGTGGTGCATACTCATCTCTCAAGAATCTGAATGGAAAGACTCTGCTCAAGTAAGCCACATATCCAGTTTTAATGTATGGCTCATAATGAAATTTCTCTAACTGCTTACCCTTGCTCCATTCCTCGCCTATGTTCGGTATGCCATTGGCTTGAGCAATAGTCAAAGGCGATACAATGAAATCAACCCCAGCAAGGCTTACCCGATGACCCCGCAAATGAAGAACAAACAGACGTGCTAATTCACGATGAGGTCGGGTTTGTACAACCATCTCACAAAATCTGAAACATGACAAGAATCAAAAACAATCCATAGCTAATGGACATGCCTACAACCGAGCCAAAGAAGTAGGCTCCTCTCTGCGATGATCACCACTTCTGTTTTCTCTGCGGGAACTCCGTGGCACATTACATGACCACACGAATCAACTTTGCGACACGACTCATATTCGACTCTGTCTCGACATATGTGATCAAGTTTGAGCAATGTGCTGATATGAATGCGTGAAAGCTGGAATTAGGATGTATGTTTACCACTCAACCAATATTCCCATCGTCAAAGCACTATCAAGGAATCAAATTATGGATAAAATCTCAGCT
Organism: Pinus albicaulis; assembly: GCA_034641835.2. Lineage (NCBI taxonomy): Eukaryota > Viridiplantae > Streptophyta > Pinopsida > Pinales > Pinaceae > Pinus > Pinus albicaulis. The sequence continues at coordinate 1,630,471,282 of CM076582.1, read as the reverse complement.
TTAAATGGACTGAAAAAGGTATCCTCTCTATTTTGAATGCAAATGAAATTTTGACCAAATAGGAGCAGGCTACCTTCAAAAGTTTGAACACATCTAATCAAAGGAGAGCATGGCATTAATAGTAATATGTTTGTCTACGAGTAATGATCATAAAGGTTTCAATGGGCCATTTGAAACAAAGACATGAGCCTATTTTTACATTGGGCAATGTGACTCATTACAAACATGGGCAATGTGACTCAAAGGGTTTAAACATGGTATAACAATAGCAATGGTTGCAGTGGTATAATGGGTATGAGAGAAAATTGATTTTGATGTTATATGGAAGGCTGGCCATATCACTGCCTTAAGATAGCAAACACATTCTTTCCACCATTCATTTTCATTTCAAACCCTGAAAACAATAATACTATGACTGTGGGGTTTTAAATCCTTCATTTGAATATTGGAAACCACCCATGATGCCACAAATGCGTTGAAAAATATCAAATAATGGATAGAAACCTGTTTGAAGGTAGCTTGAATTAATTCCAAGCCAAACTGGGCGCGCAAACTGAATTCCAAAACTCTGTGTCTGCGTGGGTCGCGCAGGCTCTGCGTGGGTCGCGCAGCCCAGGTGGGTCGCGCACCTGCAAACCTACAGTGCTGAACTGACTCTGCGTGGGTCGCGCAGCCCAGGTGGGTCGCTCTCCCTCAACGTGGGTCGTGCAGCCCCAAAACTCTGTCCACGCACTTCAAAACTCTGAAATCGGCCCTCCACTTTGCAAACACGATTTGGGAGCTATGAAATTGGTTCAAATGAAACTTGTTTGGCTTTTATACATGTCACAAATATCTTCACAATCAGATTTTATTTCAAATCAAACTTCAAACCCATATTACAAATGTTTTTGTAATTTTCACTTTTGGCTTTTTCAAATACAAACTTCCTTTGTCTTTTTTGAGGTCGATACTAATGATTTTGCTGTCTTCTTGCAGGGATATGGCTATCTTGGCTAGAGAAAAGACCAGGGGTCTGCTTTTTACAATGTCTTCATGGTGGAACAATTACAAATTTATTACAAAATGATAATGACAAATTTCTAGTTCCAAAACAGAGTTTTAGACTAGAAATGTATTTTTTTAGAAAATGCTGATGATAATAAAAATAGAAATCCAAGTACTGGACTCTCCTCACCTTGCAGGCTTTATGACCAGTATATAAATGACTCAAAAACCCTAGACACCAAGACCTAGGACACTTATTGACATTTTAATGATCTCATACATAATGACAATGACTATAAATAATTTTTTGAGGAAATATTTTTAAAATAGCGCTGCAGGTATAAACATGAGGAAACAAAGGACAACAGACCCCCTCGTCAGTTTATGGCATGATCCTAGTGAAATGCAACGAAGTGGAACAAGCGAGACACCTAATAATGAATATGCAAAAGACGAAATGATCACTGACGGAGGGCTGCAAGGACCGACTCTAACACCGCCGATGCGATCATCGCATAGCGCAACTTCGTGATCTCTCGCAAAAATTAAACTCCGAACCCGCCATCTCACCTTCCGCCGATGCGGAATTGTCGCATCATCGCATCGCACGATTGCTTTCGCCATGCATTACACCTGCTCCCCTTCCCATTTGCGATTGCGATGTCCCGGTCCCACCAAAATATTTCCGCCCTTTCCAAAGAAAAAAGGATTTTCCCTGTGTTAAAGCGCTATTTTCGTTTTATTTTTGTTTTAAAATGATTTTTCCTCCATCGCTCCCGCTCATCTCTCATCGCATCGACTTATCCCCTATCCCTTATCCATCAACCTTTTATCCATCGCTCCCTTATCCTTGGTCTATACACCATTGCACATTCCTCCCATCGCATCGCTCCAAATCGCTCCATCGCATATCGCAAGTTCCTCCGCTTGAGTTATACCCACCCCTTCCTCTGCCGATTTGCGATTGCGATTCTTGGGCCCACCTCCAGTCCTTCGCTCTTTTCAATAAAAAAGGGTTTTTCTCCATTAAAAGAGGAAATTCGATTTTTATTTGGTTTAAAGGGGTTTTTCGTCAAGTTAAAGGAAAAAGATATTTTGTTAAGACCATGAGCCAATTATGAACACAGAGATCATTTCAGCATCGACAACAACGATAAATCAGGGGGCAAGGTCTCCAGATTTGTTTTTCTGTCCATTGTTGGAGTAAACGTAACAGTTTATTCTTCCAGATGGTCAAATATGTAGTTCCCTCTTTTTCAGAGGCATTTTGTTGGGTTTTTCTATATTCAGATATTTCTTTCGAGGCAAGTGAAACAACTCCTCCTTCTGCGGATTCGCCCCTTGAAAGCTTGTCTATTTAATGTAATTTTTGAGTCATATGTAAGGGTGGAAAAAGTTGGAAATCACTGGGGATGCACTGAGCTTCATTGTACATTTTTGTAACCAGTTTGGCAGGGAATTAATAAAGACTTGCAACAATTTTTTATGGGATCCCTGTGGTATGGATTTTGGCACAGTCTCTTCTTTTGTGATCATTTGTTAAAGGTTGTGTATGCCATTCATTCATTCCATTATTTCTGTTGAATGTTTTCAAGTTAGATAGGTAGAATCCATTATTACAGTGCTCTACCTTGGGAAAATCATTCAATATTTTATGTTTTCTACTGTTTGAGAAGGATCCATCTCACATGCCCTCCTTAGCTCCTCACCAGTCTTAAACACTTCACCATCATTAAAAAAAAGTTGTTAAAGTCCATGCCTACCTTGCCCCATAGAATATCTGTATTTCTGATTTAATTCCCAGATTTAAATTGCCCAGCTCCATCTGATCCAACAAAATCCAAAAAATCTATAAAAAACATTTCGAGCTACTATACCTAGCCTAAAATCATTTTTGCAGTCGTACTTCATCGAGATTCTTTACGGAGAGAGCCCTCTCCCTACCTTGTAGGGCTAGCTACAAGGTTAAGCGTGGTTTGTATTTACCCTGGTTTTCCTTCCTTCAGTCTGAGGTCAAATTAGGCGATAACACATACCTGGATTTTTTAGAAAAATCTTCCATTCTTCTCCATGAATTTCCCTGTTCTTGAACCATCTTTCACCTATTTTCAGAATTTCTATGGCTTCTGCTATGAAGGAATTTGTCACCGAAAACTTTATGTCTCCAATTTATACCTCTGCCCCGTCGAAGGCTCTTGCGAAGGATTTGTGACCTCTTTATGGAACCCATCGAACATTTTTATGAACTGGAGTCATCGTACCTTCTATAGCATTTCCTTCATCTATGGATAACCTTCCATGAATTTTTCTCCCATAGGCTCAGTTCTTACTATTAGACCCATGTCTCTGTTGTAAGGAGTTTTCGCCTTCAAAAATGTTCCTCTTTGACCAGGTGGATTGAGGGTTTGGCTCTGATTTAAAAATGTCGAAAGGAGGTTGTAGAGATGTGTAGGAAAGTAGGTAATCGGGCGAGGATTTAGGAATGTGAGTAAGTGGGTTATGGTATGAGATATGGCCGTTAATCATTAATGAATTAAATTGATCTTGATCATTAAGGGGATATGATACGGATGAAGTGGCGAATTATGGATTTGTGGTGTGAACTGAGTACAACCAGATTTAATGATGACAATTTGAGTTGGCAACATATGATTATATAAATTATATACAGTAATGTTTTTGAACCTTATTATTTAAACAAATTTTATAACATACCTTGGATTTAACCTTTGTTGTTCTTCTTTCTGTCTTGATTCCTCAGGTGTCTTTTCAACATGATCTTCAATGGAGTCTTCAGTTGCTTATGTTCAGTATGCCCTGCTTCAATAGGCTGTAAAAGTGTATCAGAGTTGTAGAATGCAGATTGTTTCCGAAAAAGAAAGGGAACAAAGAATTTGGGATTTTAGAATGGGAGAAAATATAAGATGTCAGAAATGAGCTCTGATTTTCACTTTGTATTTTCTGTATAAGGATGCCAATCATTGATTGGTTTTAATACTTACACATTTTATTTATTTATTTATTTATTTTTATATTTATTTATTTTTACTTTTTATTTTTATTTATTTTATTTTATTTTTATTATTATTTATTTATTTATTTTTTTCTCTGATTTTTTCTGAATAATATATATATATATATATATATATTTGAAAAGTAAAAATAAGACTAAGTTGGGGAAGAAGAAGGATTCTTCTTCACCAACTTCATATTAGCATTGTCTTGATTTTTTTTTTATAATTCCTCCTTTGTAATTGGTTTATAATATACCTTTAGTCGATGTCCATTCACAAGAAGAGGTACCTTTTCTTCATCAATTGTCCTTATCTTGACTGCCCCATTATCAAAGAATTTTCGATCTCATAAGGCCCAACATAATGAGTCTGAAATTTTCCTTGGAAGTCTTTGAACTTTGAATCGAACTAGGTTGGTCTTTTGAACTACATCTTACCTGATCTCATCAAGCTCATTGAGTTGCTCCATTCTGTGCTTTCGGGCTTTTGATAAATCAAGTCCCAATCTGACTGTTGTTTTGAAGGTTTTGATCTGGAATTCTATTGGAAACAAGACTTGATTCCCATAAACAATTTCATAGGGAGTATGTCATGTTGTATTCCTCTATGTAGTCTGGTAGGCCCATAAGGCTTCAGGAAGCCTTTCTGCACAATCCTTCCTATGTAGATGTACAGTGTTTGTGAGGATTGCTTTGATCACTTTATTGGTGGACTCCACTTGTCCATTTTCCTGTGGATGATATTGAGTAGACTTTCTATGTTCGATCTTATATTCCTCCACAATATTTTGCACCATCCTGGATGTAAACTGAGATCCCTGATATGTCACAATTTCCCTTGGGACACCAAAACGAGTGAAAATATCCTAAAAAAGAAATGAAACTACAACATTTTCATTTAGCAAAAGAAAGTGCTTTAGCCTCTAACCATTTAGTGACATAATCAGTGCAAACCAGAATATACCTCTTTGTTTTGATGGTGGATTGGTTGGTCCAACACAATCCAGATACCATTTTTCAAAGGGTTCTGTCAGGCCAGGAGGTAACTCCACAAAACTGAAGATGAATTAGATGGAGGTTGTGTGTGTACTTATACATGGAGGTGAGACTATTGGGATTCACTTCCCAATGTCTCTTGGCCTTCCTTATTTACTATTTTACAATAATATAAAATCTCATCCAATCCATTAGGATTAGGTGTCAACATTCCCCTCTTTAATATGAAGGGATGTTGGTGAGTCCAAGCATCGTTCTGAATTTTTCAAAATTTTCTCTTCCAAGCACTTTGGTGAAGATGTCTGCAGTCTGCTCATTTGTGGAACAGTGACGTAGATGGATAGTTTTGGCCTCAACATGATGTCGAATCAGATGGTATTTTTTATTGATGTGCTTTGTTCGATCATGGAACTTTAGGTTCTTGGCCAACTTTATTGCAGAATTTTTGTCGATCATGAGTGGAGTTGAATGCATTTGTTTCATCCGCAAATCTTCTAGGATTTTCCTAAGCCACACAATTTCCTTTGTTGCTTCAGCTTCTGCCATATATTCTGCCTCAGTCGTGGAATCTGCTATAACTGACTGTTTGCATGATCTCCATGAGACAACTCTTGATCTAAGACTCACGGTATAACCTGAAGTAGATACCCCAGTTTCTTTGTCCCCATCAAAGTCTGAATCAGAGTATCTGATCAAGTTGAAGTCGCCTAGATGTGTGTATTTGATTCCAAAGTCTTGAGTCCCCTTCAAGTACTTTAGAACTATTTTTGCAGTAGACTAATGTCCTTCACAAGTTTTTTGCATAAACCTGGAGAGGATTCAAACAACAAATGAGATGTCTGGTTTGGTGGTAGTAAGGTAGATAAGACTTCCTACAAGTTGCCTATACTTCGTTGCATTTGCAAATTCCTTCCCTTCAATGGATGTGAGCTTCAAGTTTTGTTCCATTGGAGTGGTTAAGGGATTGCATTCATCCATGCCAAACTTGTTCAAAAGATCTCCAATGTACTTCTTTTGAGAAAAGAATATAAATTTAGGATGTTGAGTTACTTCAATATCTAGATAGTAGTGATCATAGCCCAAATCAGTCATTTCAAAACCTTTCTTCAATTCTTTCTTTATGGATGCAATATAACTCTCATTGTTCCCTGTCATAAAATTATCATCTACATACACCACAAGATATACAATTGTTTTTCCAACTTTCTTAACAAAGTTGCATCATCAAGATCAAAATGTTTGAAGTTAAGTTTCAGAAGATGCTCAGTTAATTTCTCATACTAGGCTCGCAGTGCTTGCTTGAGGCCATACAAGGATTTTATAAGTTTTCATACTTTGTGTTCTTGGCCCTTCACAACAAATCCTTCTGGCCGGGACATAAAAAATTTCTCCTTTAGATATCCATTTAAAAAGGTGGTTTTTACATCCATCTGATGGAATTTCCATCCCTTCTGAGCTGCTAGGGCAAAGAGTGTCTGGATGGTGGCCCATTTTTCTATGGGGGCAAAAGTTTCTTCATAATCGACCCCTTCTTTCTGTGAAAAACCTTTTGCCACAAGCCTAGCTTTGTACTTGTCAAGTGAGACATCTACTTTGTACTTGTTCTTGTAGACCCACTTGCATCCAATTAGTTTGGTTCCCAAAGGAGGATCAACCAGCTTCCAAGTGTCATTATTTATCAAGGCATCATACTCCTTTTGCATCGCTTCATTCCATTCAACATGAGAAGCAGTTTCTTTGAAGGAAGTTGGTTCATTATCTGTAGACAAATTCAATTCACAATTATAAGAAATATCCATATCAATAGGTGAATCATAATTATCTATGTCACCTCCATTTTGTCTAGTGGAACTTCTTTTTCCTTTCTTTCCATCCTCATTGGGACGAGCGTTTTCTAGTCTCTTTGTCAGCCATTTTGGGGGACCTTTCTGAGATGGCCTAGGCTACTCATTTGACTGAGTTGGAATTGAATCAAGATTCAATCTCTCAATTTTGTCAATCACATCATTCAAGGTGTCATCCGTGGTTGGTCCTTCATGTGGGGAGTGGGGTGGGGGGGGAGAGTGCTTCAGAATATGATTCCACATATTGATTCAATATAGGAATCCCCCCTTCAAGATGTGGTATCTGATTATCAAATTCTTGAAAATATTTTGCATGTGTGAATCTATCTAGGCAATCAAGTTGTCACTCAACAACATTATCAGTCTTGGAAGATTCAAGGAATATGACATCTCTTGCTACTACAAACTTCTTATTGACTTCATCATAGAGACGATATCCTTTGGAGGTATTCGAATACCCCAAGAAGATACATTTTCGACTTCTAGCACCAAGTTTATTGCTTTGTACCTTGGGTATCAAAGAATAACAAGTGGAACCAAAGATCCTGAAATGCTTTATCGAAGGCATGTGGCCATGCCGCATTTCATAAGGAGTTTTGTTTCTGATTGAATTTTAAGGACACCTATTCTTTATGTATACAACACATAGAACTACATCAGCCCAAAACATCAATTTTACATTCTTAAAAAACATCATGGAGCGAACTATATTTAAAATTGTCCTATTCATTCTTTCAGCTACACCGTTCTGTTGGGGATTATAGGGCACAGTTGTTTGATGTTTGATCCCATGTTGACGGATATAGTTTTCAAATTCGTTTGAAGTGTATTCTTTTCCATTATCAGTGCGCAAAGAGCCAATATGAGTTTGTGCATCATTTTCAATCCATGCATGAAAATTCTTGAATGTTTGAAAAGCATCATATTTGTTCTTCAATAAGTAAACCCAACACATTCTGGTGTAATCATTAATAAATGTCGTCATATATTTATTTCCATTTGCAGAAGCAACAGGCATGGGGCCACAAAAATTTGAATGAATAAGCCCAAGTTTTCTATGTGATCTGAAATGTGAATCATGAAATGGCTATTTGCTATGCTTTCCTAGAATACAAACATCACATTGCTTAAGTTTCCTAGGAATTGTAGGAAATCTAGTAACACAATTTTTCTTCAACAATCGAAGGTTGTCATAGTTTTAGTGTCCAAATCTAGCATGCCATAAAAGACTTGATGGGAATGTACCTTCATCATGATGTGAACTGAATGCAAAGTTTTGTGCATGAGCAGAGGAACCTTGAAGCTTTAGGAGTATTCTTTATTCTATTCCCTCCATGACAAGTGAGCGATCTGATGCTTTTTTTACCTCAACCTTGCCATCAAACATGTGAATGGAGTGTCCTTGCTGGCGAATGTGAACCAAGGACAAGAAGTTTCTCCTCAGCTCATGGAGGTATAGAACCTCATGTAGAAGATGATTTGGAAGACCAAGTAACTTAAGCCTGATTGTGCCAAGCCCTGATGGCTTGAGTTTGGATTTATCTGCAAATTATACTGCTCCATCAACTTTTTTAGTAAATTCTTCAAAAAAATATTTTATAAAAGTCACGTGACATGTTGCTCCTGAATCTAGCAACCAATCATTTCTCCAAGAAGTAAATGAAACATCAAACGAGTCTTCAGTTACTCCATTGTTACAATGTGCTACAACATAATGAGCGAATTCAGGTGCTTTACCTTTGGCTCTGTCATGAGTTTTACCTTTTTCTTGATTTCTTTGATGCTCAATTTTATCCCAAGGTAGCTTACATGTTGATGCATCATGCCAATCTTTATTGCAACGTATGCATTGAAGATCAGATTTTTCAGTTTGAGTTTGTCTTCCCCCCCTTCCTCTGAAATTTTTTCTTCCTCTTCCTCTTCGGCCACCTCTTCCTCTGGAAGAATCTTGAGCATGAATCTTTTCTCTATGTGTGAAACATATAGCCTCTTCAGAAGACAGAGGGGTTGTCATATTTCCAAAAGCCTTCTCTCTTTCTGCAAACTTTTTCTCAAGGGAATCAAAGGTGATTTTCATGAGGTTTTCACTTGCTTGCAATAACTCAAGGTAATGTGAGTAAGTGGGATACAATGCCTTAACATATGCTATGAGAGGCATGTCAACTTCTACACCAGTATTCTTAATGTCATGCATGATAGATCTTACTTCTGAAGTTAAATCAAGAGGGTCATCATTTTTCAATTCAAGGTTGAACAACTTAATCATTAATTGAACAATTTCAAGCTCTGAATGTGAGTCATAGAGTTCTTTTAATTTTCTCAAGGCTTCATAGGCATTTGAAAACTGTGTAATATGGCGACTCACCTCTTCGTTTACGGAAGCTACAATCAAGGAATAGGCCTTGCAGTTCTTGTTTTCCCAAATGGCAAATTCCTTGTCTGACGTGGGCTTTGCTGGTGATGGTCTACTTCTCCTTCACAAATTTCTCTCGAAAACTCATTAAAAATGAGAGTGTGCTTGATTTTCTGAGACCATTCAGGATAGTTCTCCTTGTCGGAGAGAACAACTCCCACAATAGATATGAGAGAATGCATTCTTTTGAAAAAAAATATTACTTTGCTGCCACGGTAAAAAAATACTCAATTCTGGTTTAAATTTTGCACTTCAAAAAAAAATGGGAAAAAAACAGAGGTAATATCTGAGGGAGGGTTTATTTGGGGGAGGTATTTACTGGGGGAGGGAGGAAGTGGGGAGGTATTTACTGGGGGAGGTATTTATTACTAGGGGAGGCCGAGCTGTAAAGAAACGACATGGAGGGAGTAGGCCAACGACTGGAGGAGGTCGACAGGGTTTGTGTGGGAGGGGAGCCCGCGGGGAGTCTGCGGTGAGTGTAGTCCGCGGGGAGGGGGGTTTGCGTGGGAGTAGAGGGGATTATTGGGGGTGGGGAATCACGAGGGGAGGGGAGGGTGAAGGGGATGAGTGGAGGTGGAGGGGGTCTGCTGTGAGGGGGAATCCGCGGGGAGGGTGGCCTGCATGGTAGGGGAGGGGATGAGTGGGGGCGGGGAGTCGTGAGGGGAGGGGAGGGTTGAAGGGGATGAGCGAAGGGGGAGGGGGTCTGTGGTGAGGGGGAATGGGATGAGTGAGGTGAGGAGTCATGAAGGGAGGAGAGGGTGATAGAGGTAGTAGCAGGGGGAGTCTGTGGTGAGGGGAGCGACGTAGTTCAGTCTTGCGTGGAGAGAACGGAGCCTCTATGTTGAACAAGCAACGTGGAGGCCTGCAGGGTGGGTCGATTGTGGCTGTTAACCAGACCAGGCAACATGGACTTAGAGCTAAGATTAAAAAAATGCCTCCAAAAAATTACACAGAGCTGAGAACCGGCTGTAGAGAAGGAAGGGCCAGCGATATCATCGAACTCGCAGGAATATGACAAAGTTGCAGAAATAATGCAGAAGGGAGACAAAAAATATGGTAGGAATGACACAGCTACAAGAATATTGCAAAAGGGAGTTACATAACTATGGACATAGATCCAAAAAATGGAGTTGGCTCTAATACCATGTCAGGCCAGGAGGTAACTCTGCAAAACTAAAGATGAATTAGATGGAGGTTGTGTGTGTACTTATACATGGATGTGAGACTATTGGGATTCACTTCCCAATGTCTCTTGGCCTTCCTTATTTACTATTTTACAATAATATACAATCTCACCCAATCCCTTAGGATTAGGCATCAACAGGTTCGATGAGTACCTGAGGTTTTAAGGGCATTTCATCAGTAGGAACAGGTTTCCCCATTCTCTGATAACTATCACACCTTTTTACATACTCCTTGGAATATTTAAAGATGGATGTCCAATGTAGAAATTTGCTGAATAATGTTATTTATCCACCGAGATTATCCTCATCACATATCAATTCGAATTCATATGCAACACATAATCTCTTCCACTCAGATCATCACACATGCGGAAATAAAACAAGCGGTATGCGATCAAAAGATCATCAAAACATCACACACATTACACAATATGTATGGGGAAAGGTTATAGCTTAAAACCCCGCAACTATTGTGTATATTATAATGGAGAAAACATGTAACAAACTCAGTGCAATACTCCTCACAAGTACTCAGTACTATCTCATAAAGTTACACACAAACTAGCTTGGTTTTGAACAAGTCACAGGTTCAAAACACATCCACTAATTGCCTGCCTCTATTGCGTAATCAAGGCTGGTCTAATGAGAGATCCAAGGTTCGAATCTACTTGGCTTGAAAGCGTAATCATCATGGGAAATTCCTCCAAGTGTGGTGCAAATCTCATGCACAACTGATGTCACAACTGATAGCTATCTCAACCCTTTCATCTACCTCTTTCACTGGTCTCCATTGAACTGTCCATGCACTGTAGTGAACTGATGTTTTCTTGAGTTGAATAATGAGTTAATAATTAGTGAATTAAATAATATTTAATTCACTCCACTCATTACTAGTTGATTAGCTAGTTAAACTAATCTCAACTAGTTCAACTAAGTTAAACCGAACACAACTCCACCAACTCTCTCATCAACTCCACCAAACTTCTGCCACTGAAGTCCTAACTGAAGTCAACCATGCATGAGCTCACCAAACCCCTAGGAATAGCGTAATTCCTCTGTTAGATGAATGAGCCACTTCTGTAGCTCGAACTGAAGTGCTCCAAGAGAGTAAACTGAAGTTTAGAGTCCAAATATTATTAAGGGTAAATAATATTTGACTTTTCTATTTTTAGGATAGGCAGTCTAAAAATAGACTTTGACCTATATGTCTAAAAATAGAGGTCCATCTATTTTTACCAACATGACCAATACTCCAATAATAACATACTGCAACCCCTGGACCATGCTCCATATGTCTAAAAATAGACATAGTCTAAAAATAGACTTTGCGTCAGAATTTTCCTGCGGGCCCACTTAGTGAAGGCGACTTCATTTCACTAAGCTCCATCATCTTGCTACATTTTCAACACTCCCTCTCAGCAAGATATGGATTATCTGCAACCCCTATCCTGCCTCTGTGGAATTCGAACTTGCTCCTGGTGAGCGCCTTCATCAAGATGTCGGCATCCTGATCCTCTGTGGGAACGTATGAAAGCATCATGATTCTCCGCTGAACACAATCTCTGATATGATGGTACCTGATGTCGATGTGTTTGGATCTATCATGAAATACTGGATTAGCCGAGAGTTTGATGCAACTATGGTTATCACAGTAAATCACTGTAGGCTCCAAATGCAACCTGAACAATCCAACGAGGATCTTCCTCATCCAAATAGCCTCGCATGCAGCCAAGCTTGCTGCCATGTACTCGGCCTCTGCTGAACTGAGTGCCACGGATCTCTGCTTCCTGCTGTACCAGGAAACTGCTGTCGACCCAATGCTGCAAAACTCCTCCAGATGTGCTCTTCCAGTTCGTTGGGCTCCCTGTCCAATCTGCATCAGTGAAGCCAGAAAGCTTCGCTCCATCCTCCTGTCTGTACCATAGACCATATCCCGATGTGCCACTAATATAACGCAATACATGCTTGCTTGCCTTCCAAAAGAGCTTGGTAGGCTTAACCATAGCTTGCGAAAGCTGGTTAACTGCATAGCATATATCGGGTCGTGTATTGACCAGATACATAAGTGACCCCACCAACTATCGATAGACAGTGGCATCCACTACCTCCGCTGAAGTAGCATCCTCCTTCCTCCAACCACCAGGAAGAGGAGTGTCAACAGGCTTGCAGCCTTGCATGTTGAACCTCTCCAGAATCTCCCGGGCATACTTGCCCTGAGAAACAAACAGTCCTCCACTGCGCCGCCAAATCTCCAATCCCAGGAAATAATGAAGGATGCCCAGGTCCTTCATCTCAAACTCTCGTGCAAGATCCTCCTTGCATGAAAGTATCAACCGCTCATCACCCGTCAAAATCATATCATCTACATACAGTACGATGATCAACAGCTTCCCCTCCACCACAATCTGGTACAGGTTAGGATCCGCCTCACTCTTGGAGAATCCAAGCCCGGTGAAGTAGCTGTCTATCCGAGTGTACCAAGCACGAGGTGCTTTCTTCAGCCCGTACAGTGCTCTCTTGAGTCGGCACACATGCGACTCACTGCTGAAGATCTCGAAACCTTCAGGCTGCTCTATGTACACCTCCTCCTCAATGACTCCGTTGAGGAACGCAGTCTTCACATCCATCCGATGGATGTGCCATCCCATCTGCGCTGAGAGAGCTAGGATCGTCCGTATGGAAGAGTACCTTGTGACAGGTGCAAAGGTCTCCTCATAATCGATCCCCTCGATGTGTGAGAAGCCACGAGCAACAAATATTGCCTTGTACTTCTCCACACTCCCGTCAGCCGCTTGCTTCACTTTGTAGATCCATCGCGAACCCACCACTGATTTCCCCTCCGGTCTTGGGACAATCTCCCATGCACTGTTTCTGACGATCGAATCATATTCTTCGATCATGGCATCAACCCATGCGGGTTCCTCCACATCTTCCTCAAAAGAGGATGGCTCCGTCATGACACATTGACTCACAAGAGCCATGTATCCAGTGTACCGATCCGGTGACTGCCTCTGTCTGCGCTGTGTTGTAGGTGGTCCTACAACCTTCTCTGCATCTCGAGCCAGTCGCTCAGCTTCTGTAGTGCGCATGCGCCCTCTGATGGTTGGCGCTGCATGGGTGGTTTCTTCCACCTCCTGAACTTACTCTTGTGGCTGATCCACATCCGGAAGCTCCTCCTTAGGAACTAACAGCTCCTCATCTACATGCAAGTGTAGCTCCCTCTCAAGCGAACACTGCATGGCTTTCTCCTCCTGAAACTTGATATCCCTTCGCACAATAGTCTTGCGACTGTATGACAAATACACCCGATATTTTTGGGGTGTATCAGTGTACCCCACAAATATTCCAACCTCTGCAGTTGGATCCAGCTTCTTTCTTGCATCCTTCGTCACATGCATGTAGACAGGAGAACCAAAAATCCGCAAATGGGAAATGTCAGGCCTCTTGCCAGAATAAGCCTCCTCCGGTGTACTCATGCCAAGAACCTTGTGAGGACAACAATTCTGCACATACACTGCTGTATTGCATGCCTCAGCCCACAAGTGAAGGGGTAGGCCCTGATCATGCAACATCGCCCGTGCAGCACCCACGATTGTTGTGTTCTTTCGCTCAGCCACCCTGTTCTGCTGTGGGTTATGGGGTGCGATGAGCTCTCTCTGAATCCCTTCTGCGCTGCAGAAATCCTTGAATTCAGCCGAGATGAATTCACCACCATTGTCGCTCCTTAGAGCAATCACCTTCTTCCCCGACTCCTTCTCGACCAGTGCCTTAAACTCACAGAACTTCGTGAATGTATCGCTCTTCTTCTGCATGAAGAAGATCCAGCACTTTCGAGAGAAATCATCAACAAAGATCACATAATACCTGTGCTTTGCTGTCGAAGCAACTGAGAAAGGACCACACACGTCCGTGTGAACTCTCTCAAGGATCGTCGTGGCGCGACTATCCTTCTCGTGAAAGGTGGCTTTCACATACTTCCCTAAAGTACACCCCTTGCACTGATCTGACTGCGCAAGAGTGCCCTTAGGAAGTCCAGTAGAAATCTGCTGCAGAATCTTCAAAGCTCCATGGTGAGGATGGCCCAATCTCCTGTGCCATAGTTCGCCCTCATCATCCCGGCTCACCACATCTCCAGCCTTGCATGCCATAGCTGCGCAGTCATCTACCTGCAACTGATAAAGGTTCTGAGTTCGAACCCCTATCTTCCGGGTCTCTCCAGTAGTCTTACTGCGCAGGAAGGCTTTTCCTTCGCCGAAGACCACATCATACCCCTTATCCTCCAACATCGCCACAGAGATCAAGTTCTTCTTCAATCCAGGTACATGCATGACATCCTTCAATACAAAGGGTTTACCAGACTCCCTCTAAAAGGATATGGTACCGATACCAGTCGCATTGTATCTACCATCATCGCCCATCTCGATGTGCACACCCAAATCTTTGTCCTCCAGATCTGAGAACAAATCCCGATCTCCCGTCATATGAAATGACGCACCGCTATCCAAGAACCACACCGATCCCATCACACTTGAAACCAAGCATGCAATCAGTGAAAAGTCAAGCTCGAACTGTGAAGCCAAAGCTTCTCCATCTGCATATCTTCCCGCTTGCTTGTTCTTCTTCTTCTTTGGACAATTGGTAGCATAATGTCCGTGATCATGGCAGTGAAAACACTTCACTTTCGCCATATCCTGCTTCTTGCCCTTTGCACCAGAATGAGAGGTTTTCTTACCCTTCCCCTTCTTTGCTTTGGCAACCAAAGCGCAGTTTTCTTCATCAGCTCCCTTCGATGAAGATCCATCTCGAGTAGTCCTCCTTATCTCCTCCTGCATGAGATCCGCCCAAAGGCGCTCCCATCCCGGCAGCTTCTCCCGACCATTGACACTATCTTGATATGAGTGCCAAGCCTTCGGAAGACCAAGGAGAGCTAGGTCGACCATGTCCTCGTCTTCGACAGTCACCCCCACACTTCCCAGCTCATCTTTGCATTGAGTGAACTTCGTGAGGTATTTGGCGATACTGCCGCCTTTCTCCATCTTGATGTTCCTGAGCTTATCTTTGAGCGCCAGCTTCCTTTGGTCGCTCTTACTCTGGAATAGATCCGTCAAAGCTTTCCACATTAGAAATGGAGAAGCCTTTCCATGCAGGCTGGATACAATATGATCCTTGACGCCCTCCAACAAGATCCTTCGACATTTCGCCATCTTCTTTTGCCATGCTTCGACTTCAGCAGGATCAGTGGGCTTTTGGACATCCGTATCTACGAACTCCTTCAGTCCATTATCTTCTAATACTACCTCCATGTGATCCTTCCATGCAACATAATTCGAACTGCCTTCAAGAGCATATTCGAGTCACAAACCGTTGAAAGACATTTTCAACTCCGGCACCAAGAAAACAAAACTGCTGCAAAATTCGAATTCCAACTCAAAGCTCAACCGCTCTTGATCTGTGAGAACAAATTATTTCTAGCACAGAGATCGACTGCAAGGGCATTTACTGGATATATCACCTTTCAAAGGAAAGGATGGATCCAGAGGCTACCTGGCCCGCATGCAGACTCTGTCTACCGAAATAAGTTTGTAATCACTGTGATGATCAATCTCTGCTTCAATAGCTCTGATACCATGTAGAAATTTGCTGAATAATGTTATTTATCCACTGAGATTATCCTGATCACATATCAATTTGAATTCATATGCAACACATAATCTCTTCCACTCAAATCATCACACATGCGGAAATAAAACAAGCGGTATGCGATCAAAAGATCATCAAAACATCACACACATTACACAGTATGTATGGGGAAAGCTTATAGCTGAAAACCCCGCAGCTATTGTGTATATTATAATGGAGAAAACATGTAACAAACTTAGTACAATACTCCTCACAAGTACTCAGTACTATCTCATAAAGTTACACACAAACTAGCTTGGTTTTGAACAAGTCACAGGTTCAAAACACATCCACTAATTGCCTGCCTCTATTGCGCAATCAAGGCTAGTCTAATGAGAGATCCAAGGTTCGAATCTACTTGGCTTGACAACGCAATCATCATGGGCAATTCCTCCAAGTGTGGTGCAAATCTCATGCACAACTGATGTCACAACTGATAGCTATCTCAACCCTTTCATCTACCTCTTTCACTAGTCTCCACTGAACTGTCCATGCACTATAGTGAACTGATGTGTTCTTGAGTTGAATAATGAGTTAATAATTAGTGAATTAAATAATATTTAATTCACTCCACTCATTACTAGTTGATTAGCTAGTTAAACTAATCTCAACTAGTTCAACTAAGTTAAACCGAACACAACTCCACCAACTATCTCATCAACTCCACCAAACTTCTGCCACTGAAGTCCTAACTGAAGTCAACCATGCATGAGCTCACCAAACCCCTAGGAATAGCGTAATTCCTCTGTCAGATGCATGAGCCACTTCTGTAGCTCGAACTGAAGTGCTCCAAGAGAGTAAACTGAAGTTTAGAGTCCAAATATTATTAAGGGTAAATAATATTTGACTTTTCTATTTTTAGGATAGGCAGTCTAAAAATAGACTTCGACCTATATGTCTAAAATAGAGGTCCATCTATTTTTACCAACATGACCAATACTCCAAGAATAACATACTGCAACCCCTGGACCATGCTCCATATGTCTAAAAATAGACATAGTCTAAAAATAGACTTTGCGCCAAAATTTGCCTACGGGCCCACTTAGTGAAGGCGAATTCATTTCACTAAGCTCCATCATCTTGCTGCATTTTCAACATCCAATAATATCCTAAATGAAGGATTTTATAAGCAATCCTCTTATCAGTAAATTGTCCACCACAAGGTTCATCATGGTATGCCTTAAGGATTTCAGGTATTTCATCTTCTCGTACACATCTCCTCATGATGAGATTTAGACCTGTCTTGTACAATTCATCATTTACCCATGAATATAATGCACTTGTTGGAATTATTTTTGTCTTTTATCTAGGAAACAAGCATGCTGGAAATTTTCCTGTAGCTAAGTAGTTAGCAATGTCTGCAAACCATGGAGATTTAGTAGATATTTCAAAAATATATTCATCAGGAAAATTATCCTCTACTGGAGTATCATTATTGTTGTTTTGAATTCTAGACAAGAAGTGAGCAACTATGTTTTGTTTTCCAGGTTGGTCTAGAATGGTGATGTTAAATTCTTGCAGGAGTAATAACCATCTTGTGATTCTGCCATTAGTGATAGATTTATTCATTAAATACCTAATTGCAGAATGATCCGTGTGAATAAAGGTTTCATAGCCAGTGATGTAATATCTAAACTTGTTAATAGCATGGACAACATATAGAAACTCTTTTTCAGTAACAGTGTAATTTAACTTAGCAGGAGTCAAATTTTTTCTTATGTAGTAGAGGGCATAGGGGGTCAAATATTTTTGTCCTAATACAGCTGCCAGAGTTGTATCTGAAGCATCTGTTGAGATATTAAAAGGTATATTCCAATTTGGTCCTCTTAAGATGGGTGCCTCAGATATTTTTGCTTTTAAAGTTTCAAATTCTATTTGCCACTCAGGATTCCAACTAAATTCACAATCTTTGGTAAGCAATTTGAAGCGTGGAGATGCGATTTTCGTGAATTTTTCTATAAATCTTCTATAGTACCCTGTAAAACCAAGAAAACTTCTAACATCCTTTTGACAATTTGGAATTGATAATTTGGTATGACTTCAACTTTGGATGAGTCTAATTTAATTCCATCCCTTGAAATGTGATGTCCTAGAACAATTCCTTCAGTAAACATCATAAAGCATTTTTCATGACTTAGTGAAAGATTTGCTTCTTTACATATTTTAAGAACTTTTTCCAAATTTTCAAGAGCCTCTCCAAAAGAATTTCCATAAACTGTAAAATCATTCATATACACTTCAACACAATCATATTAGATAAGAGAAAATTGCTAATACTGCTCTTTGGAATGTTGCTGGTGCATTGCGCAATCTGAAAGGAAGAACTCGGTAAGCATAGGTTCCCCATGTATAGGTGAATGTGGTTTTGTCTTGGTCTTCAGGTGCTACTTGAATTTGATTGTAACCAATAAAAACGTCCAAGAATGAGAAATATTTCTTCCTTGATAATGTATTCAAAACTTGAATTATGAAAGGCAATGGAAAATGACCTTGCAGAGCAGCCTTATTCAATTCTCTATAATCAATGCATACCATCCATTTACCATTATTTTTAGGGACAATCACCAAGGGAGAAACCCACTGACTGTCTGAAATTGGATAAATGAAGTGTTAAGATTTTACGGCAAAAATAATAAACAATTTTACTGAGAGAAATAAACATAAAGAGCCAGCAACAAAAAATTAACATAAACACAGATGTTTATCCGGGAAAACCCCAAACTCAGGGGAAAAACCCAACCAATGAAATTTCATTAACCATTGGCCAAAATCCTGGCCAATCCGGCCAAGTGAGCCTTCACCACTCACCTCTAGGCCTACATTACAATGAAGTCCTTCGAGCCTTTTATAGGCTCCATTACATGCAATACCATGAGCCAAAAACCATGGGTGCACAATACCATGTGCCCCAAAACCATCACTGTATAACTCAATCAAACTTGACTCTAACCCCGAGTCAATTTACCTAACATTCCCCCCTTAAAATTGACTTGGGGATTTTTGACTAAATCCAGCCAAAACTGCTAAATGAGCAGACTTTCCCAGTGATGGAACTGACACAGGTCCAAACACATCACTGTGAACAAGTTCTGTGTACTATGTTTCATTCATAGATGACTTCTCAAGGAATGCATGGATATATTTCTTGAGGAAGAAATATGAAGCTTTTGACAGATTTAAAGAATTTAAGGCTCTGGTGGAAAACCAGACAGAGAAGAAGATAAAGGTGCTGAGGACAGATAATGGTGGGGAGTTCTGCAAGAAGGAATTTGAAGAGTTCTTTAAGAAGTTTGGTATAGCACGACAAAAGACTACTCCATACACACCTCAACAAAATGGAGTTGCAGAAAGAATGAACAGAACACTGATGGAAAAGGCAAGAAACATGCTCAATGGTACCAGGTTAGGACAAGAATTCTGGGTAGAGGCAGTGGAGACTGCATGCTATCTGGTTAACAGATCACCTTCATCAATGTTGGAGGATAAGACTCCACATGAGGTATGGACTGGTAAGAAACCCTCTCTTTCACATCTAAGGGTATTTGGATGTGATGCATATGTACATGTTCCAAAGGAGAAAACGACCAAGTTGGATAATAAATTTGAAAGGTGCATCTATATTGGGCATAAGGATGGTTTACAAGGTTACAAGCTTTGGAACCGGGAAACAAGGAAGGTTGTGTACAACCGAGATGTGGTGTTTAGAGAGGTGAAATATGTTGTTAAACATGAAATCATACCAAAGGAACCTGAGAAGATAGAGTTTGAGCTAAAGGAGGATGAATCAGACTCTACAACAGAAGAAGATTCAGAAGAGGAAAAGCCACAAACTCTAGCTTTGAGAAGATGGGTTCGAGAAAGAAGACCACGAGAGAAGGTACTGGTCACTACTGCCAGCATTGCTTCCGAGGTTTGCTAACTTCCTGTTGATGATGATCCTCAAAGCGTCGAGGAGGCGGTAGATTTAGAGGATACGAAAACTCTAGAAGGAGGCCATGGTTGATGAAATGGCATCCTTGCACAAAAATGAGGCATGGGATCTGGTGGAGTTTCCGGCTGGAAGGAAGCCCATCGGGAGAAAATGGGTGTTTAAAAAGAAGATGAATGTAGAAGGCAAGGTAGAGAAATACAAAGCTCGGTTGGTAGAAAAAGGTTATTCCCAGGTGCTGGGAATTGATTTTGGTGATATTTTTTCTCCTGTTGCCAAAGTTACTTCTATTAGATTACTTTTATATGTTGCTGTTGCATTTGATTTTGAGATAGAACAGATGGATGTGAAGACAACATTTCTTCATGGGGATCTAGAAGAGGAGATCTACATGAAGCAACCTGAAGGCTTTATTGTGAAGGGTAAGAAAGAACTGGTATGTAGGTTGAAGAAGTCTCTGTATGGGTTAAAACAGTCACCAAGGATGTGGTATCAGAAAATTGATACCTATATACGAGGACTTGGCTTCACCAGAAGCAAGGATTTGGAAATGACAAAGAAATTATCCAAGATTTGAAGACCCAACTGTTCTCCAACTTCGACATGAAGGATCTTGGTGCTGCAAACTATATTTTGGGCATGGAAATTAAGAGAGATCGGGCAAAGAGGACGCTCTGGTTAAACCAGAGGAAGTATGTCGAAACTATATTGCAGAGGTTCAATATGCAGGATAGTAAACCAGTGAATGTTCCTATTCCTGTAGGTGTAAAGCTGTCTGCTGAACAGTGTCCCAAGACACACGAAGAAGAGGAGTATATGTCCCGTGTTCCATATGCAAGTGCAGTGGGTAGCTTGATGTATGCAATGGTCTGTACTAGACCAGACATTGCACATGCAGTGGGAGTATTGAGCAGGTTTATGTCAAACCCAGGGAAGGAGCATTGGACAATAGTGAAGCGGGTTTTCAGATATTTACGTGGCACTAGTGATTATGGCTTGTGCTACCAAGGAAGACCAGGATTGGAAAGAATGTTGGACATTCGTGGTTTTGTTGATGCAGACTGGGCTGGAGATCTGGACCAAAGAAGATCTACAAGTGGGTATGTGTTAAGCCTATTTGGAGGCACAGTTGGTTGGATGAGTAAAAGACAGTCTGTAGTGGCTCTTTCAACTACAGAGGCAGAATACATAGCAGCCACTCATGCAAGCAAGGAAGCAATTTTGTTGTAGAGATTGTGTTCAAGTATGGGGTTGGTACAACAAGCTATAAGGATAGACTGTGATAGCCAAAGTGCAATTTTCTTGGCTAAGAACCCTGCTTATCATTCAAAGACAAAGCACATTGATGTTCAA
This sequence comes from Pinus albicaulis, assembly GCA_034641835.2. Classification (NCBI taxonomy): domain Eukaryota; kingdom Viridiplantae; phylum Streptophyta; class Pinopsida; order Pinales; family Pinaceae; genus Pinus; species Pinus albicaulis. Next base: position 1,630,449,885 of record CM076582.1, on the reverse strand, counting down.
TATCACTTTGTTAGAGATATGGTTGAGGCTAAAAGGGTGTTTTTGGTAAAGGTGGACACTTTGAATAATGTTGGGTATGTGTTATATTCTTTCCATGACTAAGCATGCGCGGGGGGGCGATAGCCCCCCCTTTGTGCTGGGCGCAATGGGGGGGTCACAGGGGGGGCGGTAGCGCCACGACGAAAATTTTTGGTTCTTAATTTCCGGTGGGTAGTCCGCGCCCATGGTTTTGTGCATGGTTTTGCACATGGTTTTGGGGTACGATGGCTTTTTGCCCCTGGTATTTTTGTAGATCTGGTTAAGGGAACTACGGTTATTTTCTAATCCAGGGTTAATGGATTGAGGTTTATGTATGCTTCAGCATGTATATATATGTGTTGTAACACTAAAAGGAATATCTACACACCAATTGTTAGGTTTTAACCCTGAACATAAATTATCTACACACGAATCTTATAACATAAAATAAACAATAGCGAGAGCATAAAACATAAAACAGATAAACATAGAGATTTTCCCATGGATCCCAAATTGGGACGACCAACTTGATTTTTCATTATATTCTTTTTAGTGTTACAACACATATATATACATGTCGAAGCATACATAAACCTCAATCCATTAACCCTGGATTAGAACATAACCGTATTTCCCTTGACCGGATCTACAAAAATACCAGGGGTTGAAAACCATGTGCCCCAAAACCATCACTGTTTAACTCAATCAAACTTGACTCTAACCCCGAGTCAATTTACCTAACATTCCCCCCTTAAACTTGACTTGGAGATTTTTGACTAAATCCAGCCAAAACTGCTAAATGAGACAACCCCGCTCACACGAGCTCCCCCCCTTTTACCCAGGGTAATTCTTAACTTGACATCCCCCCTATCACCTAGGTCTAACCCAGAATTTACCAGTGATTAACCAGGGGTACACATGCCATACTAGGTCTTACAGCAATATGCCCATTTACATGCAAAAAATTTACTCCATCATAATATATATTTTTGTTTCATTGTTGCTGTCTTTGTACATATGAAATTAATGTCCATATAAAAAGAACCCATCTACCAAATTATATGGGTCACCAGCCTCTGTAACCACCATTCCTCTAGGAATTCTCTTCAAATACATGGTTCATTAATTTATCCACGTGCTTGTATCCTCTCTCATTTTCTACATTCATTCATGATGTCCTCTCCAAAAAGGACATCATAGTTGTACATAAATCTGCCCTCTATGCTTTTGCTGGTCCATTCTAATTTTCTGCTTGGTTGCTTGGTGAAGCTCCTCTTCTTCACCCTCAACCACAATTTTGACATGGCCCTCATGAAACCTTTTATAGCCTCTGCTATGCATCAATGCAACTATATTTTCACATCTTGGGATAAGGACCATAAATAATTTGTCCAATTTGTGAACCTAAGCTACCACGTCCTGGTGAAATTTAAAAATCTTGCACTGTCTGACATGCCAACGACCTATAACTTGATTGTATACTTGGAAACAATCCCCATGAGCAATAACATTCCGGATACCCAAATCGAATAAAACCACAAGACCCTCCTTCAAAGCCGAATACTCTGCAACAACCCTACTCATATCTAGCCCAAGCTGCTTCCGCAGTTTCAAAATCAAATTATCATCCGAATCGTAGATAGTAATGCCCGCTCCCGCAAGAGTGTCCCAGTGATCAAAGGTCCCGTCCAAGTTCTCAATGCTAATCATACCTTTGTAATACAATTTAAACTGCCTGTCATCCTTACTAATTCTCTCGGCATCAAAGGGTTTATCATACTCATCCCCAAAGGCTTCCCACTCATCCTCCGGCGTTGCTTGAATGCTGTGGGCAAATTTAGCATAATGGATTTTTCTGCAAATGTCTTTAGACAAACGCCGCGTTTTTTTTTCTTCAGCCTGGTTGTGGTAGGTGACCTCCTGCTGGAATTTCTCGAACTCGAGGGCCTGCATTCTCAATAACAATGTCATCTCCCCTTCGTCGCCGCCACCCATCTCGGAGCAGCCTGAATTTCCACCACAAGCCTCCACGCCAGTGGCCTCATCGACTAGATCTCATGGCTCCAACAACTATACGACCTCTCACAAGTAGCTTCTCGCTGCTCATGGAGTGCTGGCATGCCGCTACCTCAGCTGAAGCTAGATCCGCATCCAGCATCGCCATGTATAACGCCATATACATTCGATATCCTAGCGTTTTTAGCCCTCTCAAAGCACCTGTAGAGCAATTTCTAGAGGAAAATACACAACTCGTCCACGTCTCACACAATCTCTAAAAAATCAGTTTGAGCACAATCTTTCACCTGCTTACTTCTAACCACACCTCCTCTTTTGATTTAAAGGATCCTCGATCCCAGATCTTACAGATTGGATCACATGCTTCCATATTAGATCTGTAAAAACTTCTTATTACTGCTAGTCGACAGATCTGGGTTGTGGCATCACCATTGTCCTCTTTCTCCATTGAGAAACCCTCCATGGAATTCTCCATGGAATCAATCAATTAGGTATTTCTTATTTCCTAGCAACACCATGCTCCGTATGGCTAGATCTACAAAAGGCTGCATTGATTTCTCCATTCACAGGCCAATAAAACCCTTGGCTACAAAGGCGTCCCTCTGAAGCCAAATATGGCTCCGATACCAATTGTTAAGATTTTACGGCAGAAATAATAAACAATTTTATTGAGAGAAATAAACATAAAGAGCCAGCAACAAAACATTAACATAAACACAGATGTTTATCTGGGAAAACCCCAAACTCAGGGGAAAATCCCAACCAATGAAATTTCATTAACCATTGGCCAAAATCCTGACCAATCCAGCCAAGTGAGCCTTCACCGCTCACCTCCAGGCCTACATTACAATGAAGTACTCCGTGCCTTTTATAGGCTCCATTACATGCAATACCATGAGCCAAAAACCATGGGTGCACAATACATTGTGCCCCAAAACCATCACTGTTTAACTCAATCAAACTTGACTCTAACCCCGAGTCAATTTACCTAAGATGAAGTTTACATTCAGCAATTTTTGCAATTCTTCTTTTACAATTTCCCTAAGATTTGGATTCATCCTTCTTTGAGGTTGTCTGATAGGCCTAGAGTTTTCCTCACTATAGATATGATGTATACAAGTCTCAGGATTAATTCCCTTCATGTCAGTGTACTCCCATGCATATGCAAAATATTTATTTATTTATTTATTTTATTATTATTATTATTATTATTATTATTTTTTTCTTTTCTAAATTAGGCTAATTATATTATATCATACACGTCAAAACATTGCAATTCTCATCCACCAGAGTTGGTAGGCCAATTCCGAAGGGAAGTATCCAAAGCATAGCATCAAAGTAGGGGCTGCCCCAGGTGGGGAAACTAGCCCAAGAGTAGAGAAGATTATGACCTGCCCAAAGCGGGAAACCAGCTTGATGACTTATAAGACTGATACAAAACCATAATAGAAAATATTTCCAAAACATAGGAAAACTAAAAAACACCAGCACATAGCAGGAAAAAGAAATGAGCACCCAAAAATTAGACTGATGGTGAGCTGGCATTATTTTCTGGAGGGTTGGGTGGCTCTTCCACAATCCTGCAAGCATAGAGAGACTCGTCCTCCTCGTTCTTGGTCTTGTGGACAGTTGAAGGAGGGAGAAACAACACTTGGGCATCTGGCGAATGGGCATCGACGTCCTTTCCGTCTTTGTTCGAGCTTGAACCTTTACAGCTCCTGGAGCCATGACTGCTACTGGAAGTGCTCTACACAGGAAAAAGCTTCATTTTGTCAAGAGAGAAGACTGGAGCAGACTAAATGGTGGATTTACGGGGTTGTCTTTTGGGTCGAATACTAGAGGATTTAGGCGGAGGGCTAAGGAGATGGAGAAACTGATGGGCGGTGAGGTTGACAGGGTCGAGCAGGTCCGATTCCTCCCAACCCACGGAAAGATTCACCTCCCTGCCTGTGGCGGTCGAGGAAGGAGGCCTGGAAGGGATACCTCGCCCACCAGCTCTGCGACACCTCATTCTATGACGTCTCGACATGGCAGGTGAATGAGAGAAAACTCGCGAATGGGAAGGGTCGACCTCAGGAGCAGCCGAGGAGTGAGACTTCGCGGTGAAGCAATCACAGAGAGATGGAGCAGAGCTGAGGGGCGGAGGTGTGACAAAGATTCCAGAAGAAACCACACAGAGCTGGAGGGAAAGACGAATGGAGGATGGAGGAGAGGGGATGGAGAATTTAAGAGCCATGGGAGTAGGCTGAGGTAGAACGAGCAGAATTAATGAGCAGTAGCCGAAGGACGTCGAAGGAAATATGGCGGGGGTGGAAAATAAATTAGCCATGCTCCAACATTTATCGTAGAGTGGGAAACCATGTGAAGGCGCGTGAGGAGGAAAGGTGCCCTGCCACATGGAACCCAAGTGGCAAGCCTTCTCATCGTGTAACACCCGCATCCGGGGATGTTTTTGCAATGTTTTGATTAACTCTTCTTGTTAGAATCTCTCCAAGTTTTTGTTTATGTTTAAATATTTTCCTGGAAATATTTAAACTATAGTGTTACCAAATTATTCCATAGAATATAAAGACATTCTTCTGGATGAAAAGTATTTAATATTACATTGTTCTTAAAAATTATGATCATCTTCACATTGTGAAGATGTTTCAAAATTTTCTATTGAATTTAAAATTTGACTTTCTTCACTAACGTGAGAAATAATAAAGAGAGGTTGTATATCATTGTCATCATCCATCCATTCTTCATTTTCTATTTCTGTAATTGTTTTTGCTGGAGGATATAGAGTGAATTTCTTTGTTGAATTACCATCATAAATAAACATATCACCAGATCTACAACTAATTAAGGTATCAGCTGTAGCTAACCAAGGTCTTCCTAATATAAATGGATGTCCCCCTAGGTTGTTCTTGGGAGTTAAGATCGTAAAGTCAAATTGACATTCCCAAGAGTCTAAGGACACATAAATGTCTTCTAATACACCATCTGGCTTGATTACTGATGTGTCTGCTACTTGCAGTAATGTTGGTGTATATTGAAGGTTTGGAAGCCTAAGTTGTTCCATGGTTTGTTTGCTCATGATGTTTATGGCTGCTCCTAAGTCAATAAATCTATTTGGAATCTCAATACCATTGATCTGTGTTTTTACAACTAGACTTCCTAGATCCAAATATTTTTGTATGGCTATTTTTCCCATCATAATGTCTGCAATTTTTCCTACTAACTAAATCCTTTTTACTTCTTTTGTTTTTCTTCCTGATTTTTCTATGCTCAACTCTCTTATTGTTTTAGCTAGGATAGGAATCTCTTTAATGGCCTATAACAAATGGATTTTGATACAGACATTTTTCAATTCATCTAGAAAATGATAGTTAGGCAACATAATTTGTTTTTCTACCCCTCTATTGATTTGTAATATTTCAGGGAAAGGAGGGTTAGAAACAGATACTGAAGGTTGCTCTATGATAGGAGTTGAGTTTATTGGATTTTCTTGTTTTTGATTTTGAGAATTTTTATTATGTTGAAGGGATGTACCTTCTCCAGAATTTTTATTTTACTGTAGAGAAATTTTTTCATCAAGATAATATTTTTCTTGAATAACAACAGAGGGCTTTTTCATTTCTAATATCCTACCAGATCTAAGTTGAACATTGGTAAGATCTGGTGGAGTAATCATATAAGTTGGAAAATTTTGTCCTTCTATGTTATAAGCATATTGAGCATTTCTATTATTCGGGTTTGGTAATGGCTGGGCAGGCAATTGATTTGGACTTTGTGGAAATGGTAATGAAAGTTGCGGGGTATGATTTTAAAAATGACGTTGTTGACTATGTTGTGGATAATGTTGGGGAGGATAGTTTGGATAGGATTGTGGATATTGGTGATATTGAGAGTATCTTCCATAAGGATTTTTCATTCCTTGTGTCCAAGGTTAAGGTTGGAACCAAGGTTGCTGCCATGGCATTGATGAATTCCAATTGTTTGGTGGGGGCTGAGTATACATTTGATTGTTAAAACCTTGTGTTTATGGCCCTTGCCATGGTCTTCTCGAGACAAAACAAAGAGGTTCTACTAGATGTGGAGTTACTTGTTCTTGGAAAACAACCTTCATACCTGGTATAGAGGGACATCTTTTTGTTTCATGGTTTTCCGCACAAATAACACAGGTCTCTATGAATTTTAAATCAAGAGGACATTCTCTTAAGGCATGTTTCTTTTTGCATTTAGGACATAAAATAGTTAAAGCATCAATTTCAACTTTCTGCTTGTTTTGCAATTTCAGGGTGTCTATTTGTTCACTAAGACTCCCTAAGATATCTATTTTAAATTCATCAAACATATTTCCTATTTTTGCCCTACTTACTGTTCTAGTTGCAAATTTATTCACTCTAGAGAGAATAGGATCTCTTACATTTTTCCCAGTTCTTGATTTTCCACTTGAAATATGAATGCATAATTCAACAATTTCAGGTAATGATAGTTGAGATATGTCTCCCTTTCCCATCATGTTAAGAATATCTATCCATTCATCTCTGATGGCTTTCAACAAGAGAGATTTTAAAGTATCTTGATCTAAATTTTCCATTTTAGCTCTTTTTATATTGTAATTGAATCTCTCAATTAAGTCTTCCAAGTTTTCATCCTCTCTTTGCATCATTTTAAATACTTCATCCTACCGATTAATAGGTGTGCAATAATCCAGACACCTTTGTAAAAATGCACTTTTCATCTCATCCCATGTCCTAATAGATTGTGTTATCAAGCCCATGAACCATTTTAACGCTGCACCCTTGAGTGTTGCAGGAAATAGCTTCAAATTTTTAGAGTCTTGTAAGTAGTCATATGATCTACATAAAACCTCATTAGGGGAATTTTGAGGTCTAAAATGGTCCTTCTAAGAAAAATGTACAACCAAAAATAGCTTTATAAGAACCAATATGATTCAAGATGATGATGTCAACCATGGGGATGATTCACCATTTTTGAAGTAAAAAAGTAAAAAGATAAAAAAATATAAAAAAAATAATAAAACTACTTTTTCAACTCGTATTTTCAACTTATCTCCCTAAGGTTTTACTCAAATTTCGAGCGGGAGTACTCGTTGGATGCAAAATTTAATTCCTCGTCCAAGGAGTACCCATGTTGCATACTTTCGATGGACCATGCTACATGAAAAATGATAAATACATGAAAAAACATGATTGCAATCACGTTTTTCATGTATTTATAATTTTTCGTGTAGCACGGTCCATGAAAAGTATGCAACATGGGTACTCCTTGGAAGAGGAATCAAATTTTGCATCCAACGAGTGTTACCACTCAAAATTTGAGTAAACCCATATGAAGATAAGTTGAAAATACAAGTTAAAAAGTTAGTTTTTTCTTTTTTCCCTCTAAAATTTGATGATATAATCTAATCTTACTTTATTATTTCCACTATTATTTTATAATTTCCTTGGGAGGCCCATTTTAGACCTCAAAAATCCCCTAATGCAAATTCAAATAAGAATGTTTTAGGATCTTCATTCCTTAATCCATGGAAATTGGGAAGAATGGAAGGTGAAATATTCTTCGTTGTGGCATTTGTATCCTCATCAACTATATGAAATCCTACAGAGTTATGGTCCTCCCTATTTTCTCTTATTCTATTCTCTTCAGCTCTTCCTCTACCTCGTCCTCCACCTCTTCTTCCTCCTTCTATTCTTAAGGCTTCTCCATTCAGAACTTCTCCTTCTCCTTCTCCAGCCATTATAGATTCCTCAGAGCTAATGTAGGCTTCTAATTGTAGAGTTATTTGTTCTTCCTATTATCACTCATAAGTTTTCAAAATTTCATTGACAGGGTCTTGCACATCATTCACCTAGGTTCCATTTTGTTTTCGTAGTTGGATTCATGAAATTTATGAAAAAACGCATGTAATAAGCTTTATCGTAAGTCTAAACCCACCATGAGTCATGTCATGTTAGTCAAATCCACTCCATGTCATTTATTTTTCACACCCATGCCTTCAAATCAAAAAATAAGGCACTTGTTTGTTTTTTCACCATTCGATAGAGAATACAATGGCAGAATGGCGAATTTTGGCTACGGAATCACCTGACAATTCCATAGCAAATCTGTTAGGATTTTAACTGTTTTTTCTACGAAACTGTGTTTTTCTGCAAAAATGATAGAGTGGTGTGAGGTTTCAAGTTTTCGATGGCCAAGGGTAAAGGTGAGGTCAACAAAGTAGTTACCATGATCACCAAGCGTGCAATATCGTGATTTCACTCATCATTGCTTGTTGTGGTCACATTTGTCATCATTCTCCCTCAAGTTGTCGAATTGCATCTTAAAATTCACCTCTAAGCACCTCTCTATCATTCATTGTTTAAAGTCTTGCATGTAGCATCATAGTGTCATCCTTGAAGAGCTTATTCACAGCGCAAACAACTTACTATCTAGATTTGTTCATATGCATGTGTCACAGTTAAGAAGTAGCGAGGGTATAAAGGAGCAATGGTAGCGAAGAAGAAAGTGAATAAAGGAGATTACTGTGTGAGATACGAGCCTATGGAATTAAAACTATTGAATGAAGATCCTAGTTTCATGGATGCTTTCAGGAATGTGGGTTGTCTACAGTTCTGTCAGAAGATTCAGGCTTTTCATGCTCAGATATCCAAAGATTTTGCAGCCAATTTCACAAGGACAACCTCAAAGGTAGGAGTTTTGAATTTCACAGTATGACCTGATACTATCTCTCAGACTACAGAAATACCAAGAGGAGGTGAGGAATGGTTCAAAGGTACAAAATTTAAAATGCAAAGTTGTGAGGATTTTTTCAAACAAGAGCACATCGGAGCTGACATGGCAAGTGGCATCCCCAGGAGTTATATGAAAGAAAATTATTCAAAGTTGTTTGTGGTCCAGAAGTATTTTACCTGCAAGGGGAGGTTTCATATGGTCTACTTATATCATTTCAGACTCCTTTTATATTTCACTAGTAAGAAGCCCCTTGATTTTCCTTTCTTTTTGTTTAGAAGTATGGGGAAGATGTCTGATAAGGTCCATGCCAAGGCTCAGGGCAGTGAAACATTAGTTTTTCACCATGGCCTGATCAAATTATTAGTGTTGGAGGAATTAAATAAGTTAAATAGAGATTGGGCATATTTTCTCTTTCTTAGTGGATATGAAGTATATTCAGCAACACCTTAAAAGGTTTCAAAGCCAAAGATTTCTTCATCTCCAACTATGATAGAATAAGTTAATGAAGAAGGAGGACAACCTATTGTGGAGCCAATGGATATTGAGGTTGAACCCATACCAGGCACATATATCCCACATCCATCACCTGTAAGTCAAAAACAAAAAATTAGCAAACATGGTAGCAGGATGATAACCAGGAGCCAAACCATCGCAAAAGGAAATATTGAAGACATCCTCTAGGCAATAGAAATTAAAGAATCTCCAATTATCCAAGCAGAAGAAATTGAAGGGGATAGAAGGAAGAAGCAAAAAGGTAAGGCTGTCAAAAAAATAGATTTTGCAGGAGAAGATGTTGGTTTCATTTTCCAGCTTAGGAAACCAATGACTAGGTCACAGCTTGAAAAAGGTACCATGGAGAGTAAGAGAGCAGAAAATATTGACAAATGAAAGCAACCTATCACATAAAACATTATAGACCTATCTCTAGCAACAGAAGAGGTCATTGTGCAAAGAAAAGGAAAAGAGCAAGTTGAGGCAAAGGCTGAAGTATAAATATTGCAAGAGCAATTAAGAGAGGCCAAGGAAGAAGTTATTGAAGTCAAATTGGAACTACAAGAGGCTAAGGTAGACAAACAACTAATGGTATAATTTGAAAAATAAATGAAGGATCAGCTAGACAAATATGACAAAACTCTGTCAAATGCCAAGAAAATGCTGAAGAGAAGTCTTCCTCTGAGGAAAGTGGCGAAGAACACAATAAAAAGAAATCTATGGTTACAGTCTGAGATGAAATGGCTTAAAGGGAATGTTAAGGAGTTGGAAGACCAAATGGAGATGATTCAAGAAGAACTGAAGAAAAGAGGGCTGAAAATTAGAATGGTAAATGAACCTGAAAAGGTACAGCCTGCTGATGCTAAAGATGCGATACCCAAAGTCTGAGGGGTTGGTCTAAAACATTTTTGATTAATTTTACAACTTGCAGGAAACATCAATTTTGGTTTAGAAGCTGACATTTTGAGCAAAAATGAAAAATCTGTTTTTTCAGTCAAATTAGGCAGTTTCGTAGCGAAGTCCAGGTTTGAGGGCTGTATTTCACTATGAAATCCCTGTAGGATGATTTTTATCCCAAAAACTAGTTTTGAGGGAAATAAAAGGAGGGAAAATGATGGTATTTAGCCCATATGACCTAACAAACATATCTTGATCAACAGAGGAGGAAAAAAATGAAGTTTGATGGTTGAAGTAAATGTGCTACTAAACTACGCTACGAAACTGCCTAAGGGTACTCTGTTTTTGCAGTGAAGTGTTTTAAATGGATTTTGGAGGTTTGAAAAGTGTATTGAAGGGAAGCTAGCCATGTTGAGACATCCAAGATGATAGTGGGCCATCCCAGCAGAGATTCACTACTCGACAGGAGTGTCACCTATCCAGCTTAACACGAAGACAAGGATTAAAACTGTGTTTATCTTTTCCTAAAAAATAGGACTGTTGTTTTCTAAATATAGTGGGTACATTAATGCCTTAGTGATGGTGAATGCCACTTGGGCATATGATCCTTATCAATGTATTTTTTCCACTACTGAATAAATGGATGTAATAAATGTAAAGAAGAGTCCTATTAGAAGTATAAGTCTCTAGAGACTAGGTGTCTTTTTCAGTTCCAAGAATGTAGTTTATAGTTATGATAGGTGACAAGGTTATGGTTCAATGATCTAGCCAACTGGGCAGATCCTATGTAAGAAACAAAGGTCTATTTATAGACAAAAAATCGAATCAGAAAAGGTTGGAGAATGTTACTTTGAGACTGCTATTATTGTAAATCTTGGAATATCAGTAATATACAGAGATGATTTTTTCTGCTATTATTCTTTGACTGTTGCAATGATTTTATGCCTTATGTTTCCTTAATATATTTTCTCAATATCTTGATGTTAAATTACTCGGAATTCATGCCCTCATGCTTTGAATTCCCTTTAACATTAAGTTATTGAATATTTCCTGTGTGTTAGTATTATCTTTTTCATTGAAACAATAAAAGCCTCGGCTTCCACAAGGAGAATCATTTGTCACTAGATACTTTCATACAGACTCCATGAGCCCAATGGTAGTGAAATGTATCCCATTTTTCACCTGCAATCAAATAAACTAAGACACTTATCATAGAGTTAGCCATCTGATTTAAGAACTAATTGAGAAAATCATTAGATAAATTGAGAGAGCCCTCTCAGGGTGAAGAGGCTAATCCTCAGTCAAAAGCTGATTTGAAAGAGTTACTCTAAGTTGTCTGGTGGAGTAGCCCATTAGTACCAATTTAGAGATAACATTTTGGTGTGTCTTTCGAGAGCCTGAAGACATATTTCCCGAATTTTGTGCTCAAATTGTGAAGCTGAAATCTTGGAGGTAGCAGGAGCTCAGAACATTTCGAGGCTGCAGAAACTACCTTGGTGAATCCACTAAAAATATTCATGCTTAAAGGTGGCTTCGAAAAAGAGATACACGAGGAGCAATCTAGATCCTAACATACACAAAATTATGAATAATCCAGAGAGGATTCTCAGAGGCATTGGAAGCAACTCTTCAAAATCAGGTATTCCATCACATTCAAGAGCTTTGTCCTCTGAAATTATTCGAAGTCCTGAAGATAGGCAATTTGATGATAAAATTGAAGAAGTATTGTTTAGGTCTAAGGCTGAAAATGAACTGATTGATATAATACTATACCTACAAAGACTAGGTATTGGCACATCATCCCTAGTATTTAAATAAGAAAAGAAGAAGTCTGGAAAATAGTTACATCAGAACTGTTGTTAGAGAGGGAGCCTTTTGAAAATTTAAAAGAATTAGATCCATTTGAGTTTTTGCCGAAAATAAATTCTGGTATACCTTTACCTGATTGGAGTGGCTGCAGAAACTACCTTGGTGAATCCACTAAAAATCTTCATGCTTAAAGGTGGCTTCGAAAAAGAGATACACGAGGAGCAATCTAGATCCTAACATACGCAAAATTATGAATAATCCAGAGAGGATTCTCAGAGGCATTGGAAGCAACTCTTCAAAATCAGGTATTCCATCACATTCAAGAGCTTTGTCCTCTGAAATTATTCGAAGTCCTAAAGATAGGCAATTTGATGATAAAATTGAAGAAGTATTGTTTAGGTCTAAGCCTGAAAATGAACTGATTGATATAATACTATACCTACAAAGACTAGGTATTGGCACATCATCCCTAGTATTTAAATAAGAAAAGAAGAAGTGTGGAAAACAGTTACATCAGAACTGTTGTTAGAGAGGGAGTCTTTTGAAATTTTAAAAGAATTAGATCCATTTGAGTTTTTGCCGAAAATAAATTCTGGTATACCTTCACTTGAGTGGAGTTCATTAATATCTAGACTTCAGATACCGTCTACACCACCTCCTAACAACTCATCCTCACCTACTGTTTTCCCAAAAAATTAGAATGTAACCTCATTTGTTGTCCTTTCACATACCACAGTAATCATGGCTAGAATTTTTCCTCCCCCTCCTCCTGTTGGACCTGCAAAGTATGCTCCACTTGTCCTCCTTGCTGTTCTTCATGGCCTCCCAGATGGATACTCAACTAGAATAAAAACCTTTGGGAGTGAAGAGGAAATATCAGTTGAGGAACATGTGGATCAATTTAATGGCTTCATTGATAGAGAGGAGGTAGACCATGAAGATGTAAAAATGAGATTATTTTCCTAGAGTTTCACTGGTGAAGTAATAAAATGGTTTAAGGCCTTAGCTCCAGCAAGTTTGCAGAATTGGGACCAGCTAGAAGATAGTTTTTTGACCAAGTGGGGGAGTAAGGTGAATCCAGTGCAAGGCCTGACAAAATACAACAGTTTGAAAAGAGCTTTAGATGAATCTGTCCAAGAATTCTCTAAGAGGTTTAACAAAGTATATAATTACATACATGCTTATGTTAAACCTCCTCTAGAAGCTGCTCAATTACATTATGCATAGGCATTTGATTATGAGTTTTCCATCTTGCTTATGGAAAGAGAGTCTGCTTCTCTAGCAGAAATGCAAAATGATGTAGTAAAAGTGGAATTAAACATGACAACTGCTAAGAGGTCTAAGATGGGCAAAACAAAATTGAAAGAAGAGGAAAATCCTTCATCCTCAGATGCTAAATTTTATTCTATGTTGAAGACTGTGAAAAAACTCATGGATAGACTTTTTCTTGGAGCTACTCCCTTACCTCCTGCACAACAAGATCCACAGATCACAAATCCACAATTTAGGAGGCCTCAAAATAAGCAAAGACAAAGAGAAAACAAAAATCAACCTGACCCACAAGTGAGGCCTCCCTTTCAACAAAATTTTCTTGATGAAGAGGAAGCTCAACCTTAGTTTCAAGAGGATATTATTCACTGTCTAGATGAAAATATGTTTGAGATGTTTCTAACTAAGGAAGAGCATGATGAGTCTAGTCATGACTTGAAGAAATATGAGGGACAATCTGATTACCTAAAGGGTTATCAACATGCCATATTTGAAATGCAGAAACAATACAATTTAAGAAACATAGATGTTCCAGTATCACAAACAAATCTCAGCCAAAGAAGGATGTTCCTAAAACAGCTGAGCCAAAGAAGGACCCACCACCTCCACCTCCTGCCAAAGAAATTGAAAAAAATACATCTACTTTCAGTCTAGAGAATGAGATCTCTAAAATTAAAATTCATGTACCCTTTGGAGAAATTATCAAGGTCACTGAATATAGAAGCAAAATTGTCAAGATGTTGAATTCCCAACCAAGACCTTCAGACATCCTAAATCTGCAAGAAGATCATCCTACCATTTTCCTAGGACCAAGGGTAAACGATGAACATAATGAAGAGGTACCTCCCTTTTATGTCAGTCTAAATATTCACGATATGACTTTACACAATTCCATGTTGGACTCAGGGGCTTCCCACAACCTTATGCCTAAAGAAATCATGGAGAGGATGGGTTTATAAATCACTAGACCCTATAAAGATCTGCTTTCTTTTGAATCCAAGAGAGTTCATAGGTCTTATCAAAGATGTTGTGGTTGGCTTAATACAAGTACCTGCTAAAACGATGGTGATGGACATAGTAGTAACTGACATTCCTCCAATTTTGGTATGCTCTTATCTAGATCTTTGGCAGCTAAAATCAAATGAATTATGCAGATGGATATGACATATGCCACCACTCCTGTTTTTGGTGAGCAAAGAAGGTTGTATAGGGAAAGTAAGATAGCCTACATGGTGAGAAGTAAAGATAAGCCTCAAAATTTTACAATTTATGTTGTTGAAATTGAATTGGGATCCTCAATTTTATTCAATGAACTCACTGATGAAGAAGAAATTGAAGGAAAAACAAAAAATTAGCAAGCTGAAAATAAGGAATATATTGAAGAAAAGGCAGAAGGTTGGTGGCTTTTACACTTTGATGGTTTTTTTGGAAGAGAGGGGGTTGGAGCATGCATATGGATCAATACTCTTGATGATGAAATTAACTTTTACCCTTTTAAACTTAACTTTGATTGCACCAACAATATGGTAGAATATGAATCACTATTTTTGGGTTTAGAAATTTTGAAGAAACTAGGTGCTAAGAAGATATCAGTGTGTGGTGATTCAGAGTTGGTGATCAAACAAGTTGAAGGATCATACCAAACTAAAGATGTAATAACGAGGGCTTAAAAAAATCTAGTCATGGAAATGCTTGAAAATTTTCAAGAATATGCCTTCATTGTGAAAACTAGAGACCAAAATTTAGTAGTTGATTCTCTAGCTGTCTCTACAAGTTTATATGTCATCCCTACACATTCTATTGAGAAGTATGAGGTTGAGTTCAGACATAGGCCAACAATTCCTGATAATATCATTCACTAGAAAGTGTTTGAGGATGATCAACAAGTTCGAAATATCCTTGAATTCAAGGAGGAGTTTGAAAACATTCAAGTGGATCAACAAAATATGTTTGTTGAAACCAAGGTTAATTTTGAAGTCTTGTAGCTGAAAAATAATTGTATACCAAAGGGTCTTATTCCTCTCAAATTTTTTTTTGATCAAAATTATGTTTTTAAATCTCCTAGAATGCAGGCTGAGGATGAGGAGGTAGAGACTTGCAATCTTGGTATAGCAGCAACACCTAAAATGGTCAAAATTTCTAAGTTTCTTTCTATGGAGATAAGACAGAAGTACGTGGATATGATTAAGAAATATATTGATGTTTTTGCATGGAACTATGCTGATTTGAAAAGGTATGATCCTAGAATTATACAACATACTATTCCTATCAAAGAGAATGAGAAACCTTTCAAACAAAAATTGAGAAGAATTAATTCCTTGCTCATGCCATTGATTGAGAAAGAGATTAAGAAATTTTTTGATGCAAAGATCACTGTTCTTATAAGATTTTCAAAATGGCTTGCTAATCTGGTACCTGTAAGAAAAAAGAGTGGTTTGATCAGAATCTATATTGAATTTAGAAATCTGAACAAGGCTTCTTTGAAGGAAAACTATCCTCTTCCCAAGATGGATCAGATTTTGCAGAATATTGTTGGCTCTCAAAGAATGTCTATGCTGGATGGATTTTCAGGTTACAACGAGATATTGGTACATCCAGAAGATTAGGAGAAGACTGTCTTTACCATGCCATGGGGAACATTCATGTATGCTAAGATGCCTTTTGGTTTGATGAATGCAGGAGCGAATTTTCAAAGAGAAATGGATATTTCCTTTGTTGAGGAGAAAGAAAAACTAGTTGTGGTCTATTTGGATGACATAATTTCACTTTCAATAAAGGAGGAAGATCACTTGAAACAGTTGGAGAAAATTTTGCAGAAATGCAGAAAATTCGGTATCTCTCTTAATCACACTAAAAGTATTTTTGCTCTAACTTCTGGAAAATTGCTTGGACATATTATATCTAAGTATGGGATAAAGATTGATCCTAATAGATTCAATGAAATTCAAAAGATAGACCTGCCAAGGAATAAGAAATAGATTCATTCTTTTCTTGGAAAGGTAAATTTGGTTAGAAGGTTCATCCCAAACTTTGCTGAAATTGTTAAAGACATTACCAAGATGTTAAAGAAAGGATCTGATATTAAGTGGACTGTTGAAGCTAAGCAATCATTTGAAGAGATAAATAAATCCCTCACTCGAGCCCGAATGCTTATTAGTCCAAATTTCTTAAGTGAATTTCTGGTTTTCACATTTGCTTTTGAAAATACCATAGCTGGATTTTTATTGCAGAAAGGACAGCAAGGTACTAAACAACCTATTTCATTTTTTAGTAGGACTCTTGCCAACTCTGAGTTGAAGTACATTAATGTCTTATTGATGGTGAATTCCACTCGAGCATCTAATCCTTATCAATGTAATTGTCCCACTAATGAAGAAATGAATGAAATAAATGTAAAGCAGAGTCCTGTTAGAAGTATAAGTCCTTAGAGAATAGGTGTCTTTTTTAGTTCCAAGAATGTAGTTTATAGTTATTGTTAGCATTATGTAATTATGAGGCTGAAGCAAAACTACATAGGCCAACATCAAAACCAAATTTGGAAACTGGGATCTAGCCATGCCAGTTTCAGAGAGGGCTCTCTCTATAAGATTTAACTTTGTTTGGATAAGTTTTTAGGCTAGTTATGATTGTACTTGGGTTTTGGGTTTGGAAAATTGATTGTATTCAATGAATTAATGTTTATTGGGTAATGGAGTCAAAATATAACTAGATGGTTGCATCAAATTTTCACAGAGTAAACATAGGGCAAGCTAGGAGTATTTACTAGATCTTTCGAATTTATAAATAGATTATGATAGAAATATGAAAAGATTCAACAGAACTAAAGAGCAATTAAGAATTCTTTAGTTTGGCCTTAAGTGGAAAACATTATGATTGTAAACGCAGCCATAATAAGGTACTCAAAAGTAAATCGTATTCATCACGTTTTCTACTTTACAATTGGAATTTAGATGGTTACAATTGAAGATAACAATGAAACATAACAACAAAAGAAACACATCACCAGTATTTAAGCCACAAGAATCCTGTGAATGGTTTGATTATTATTGATGCTCCAGTGCTTTGAAAAAGCTTATAGTACTCCAAAAGATAGTAATGATTCTTATCTCAATCAATCGACATTTGATACTTCGAAAGTTGAAGTATTTATACAAAAGTTTACAAAAATAATTCCTATAATACAATCTCTAATAGACATGGTATTTTTAGACTTAAACTTTAATTTAAAACTCTAACTATTACTGAATTATAGCCTCGGTGGAATGCGTTGTGCAAAGCCGGTGCTGATGTAGTGGGACAGTTAGGATGTGGACCTCATTTTACTGATGTCCTGGCAGAACTGATTGCTGTGTTGGTGGATGAACTGTTGTATGAACGCCCTTTCTGCTCTTGCAGTTACAAAAATGATCATCTTTGCGCAAAGTATTTGCCTGACTTGACCCTTTCTGTCTTTTTTATACCCAAATCCTTTTTACCTTGTTTTAACCCTTTTTCTAAACAAAACATCGTAAAAACTCATTACTCGGACTTGAAATTCCGTAGACTTCAGTTATGAACTTTATCACATCCACAGAAAATCAGACATCGCATGCTTTACAGTTTATGATAAGACAAAATGGATCGGCGATGCGATGCGAAGAGGGAGGTGATGTGGCAGGTAAGGTGGGACCCGACCGCATCACAAATCGCAAGTGAGAAGGTTTTTCTATAAGCAGTGGAAGGTAAACTCTAAAACACACGAAGTGCAAAGTGCGGGGAGAGAGAAGTGACGTGGCATGTAAGGTGGGACCGACCGCTGATCCAGGTGGATATTGGTGGTCACCCGCCTATTCCACTTGGGGCTCCACCATTGTCTATTTCAATTTTTCAGTTTCGGCACAGTTTACTATTTTTAGCAGTTTTTCGAGTCCTAAACTTCCGGAGCCGTTTTGAGGCCCTAAACGACGTTTTTTGGGAAAATGGAGAGCAACATGGGTCCATGGACCAATTTTTCTCATTCCAAATTTGTAGTCCTCGGATAGATCTTTCTAACGAGGTATGGTACGCGTCAAACAGAGATCGTATGCCAAAGTTACGCCCCTGGGAAGTTGAAACACCAATTTACCCAAACGGGGCCCATAGTTTTGGCGCTTCATCTCCTAGTGTTAGGGTTTTGGCTGTTTAGGATTCCCCATTGTTTCTAAATGATAAATAGGCCCTCGAGCCTCATTGTAACTCAGTTCATAGGCCTGTAGCCACCACATCTCTTCTCAGAGATAGCTACCAGCGCCCTAGCTAGTTTTATTTCCATTCTGTCTGTAAGCAAATTTCAGTTCTTCGATATTAATGAAATGAAGTGTTATTTCCGCTGCATCTCTGTATTTATGGTTATATGTTTATTCTGTTGCGTTCCTGCATAAATCTGGATCAGTGGTATCAGAGTGGTCTGCTTTTTCTCGATCCTTCTTTGCATGTCCCCAACGAGGTCGGGGTATAAGGAGCTAGGGCTCGATCTGGTGGAACCTTTGCAAGATCAGCCTCGAAAACCTCGACGGACGCCCATGGGGGACGAAAAGAAAGATGAGGAAGCAGGAGATCCTATCAAAATATTGCTCGAGGAGGCCCTCGAAAGACAAAGGAACGTGATGATGGATAACTTTGCTCAGATCCTTCAACGGCTACCCACCGGCGGCGCATCTGCATCCAGCAGCCACTCTGGAGGCGCGACTTCTTTTAAGGTACAAGTAAATTTTGACATTCCCATATTTGAGGGTCAAATAGACGCAGATGCCGTAGATAGATGGTTGAATCTGTTAGAAGGATATTTCTCGGTTCATGACTTTTCATACCGGGAGAAGATTATTTTTGCACTCCTCAAAGCTACCCCCCATGTTAAGGACTGGTGGGAAACCTACTGTGAGAACAAGGACCAGACAAAACCCTTTCTGTTCTCGGCCGTACCAACTTGGAATTCTTTCCGAGACGCCGTCAAGGAACAGTACTATCCCGTGGGGAGCTATGAGGACAAGTACATACAATGGACCACGCCGCGACAACAAAGGGATCAAGATGTGCATGAGCTGACGAATCTGTTCCATACCCTGCGCACAAAGTTGGGTATCAAAGATTCAGAGAAACATCTGGTGCTAAAGTATCGCAGCTGTTTGCACAAATACATTCAGGAGGAAATGGAGTTCCTGGACATCTCCTCGCTTGGTACTTCAAGATACCTGTGATGTCGCCAAGATTGATAAATTCAAGCAAGAAGCGACCAATATTGATCTGCGAATCAAAAGCAAGGGAAAAGTGCTTCAAAACCGCAGAACAAAGGACCGAGCCAAGGCATGGCGGCTAAAGACAACTCATCGAAGCCACAAGAAAAGAACAGCACCGCAAAGCCAAAGAAGGACACGGAAAGTGGTGTGAGTTCCATAAGAGCTCCACTCACAACACAAGTGAGTGTCGGGCCAAGCAGTCACTAGTGGCCGAGATGAGGGCTTCTGAGTCAGATGCATGCTCTGACTCCGAATCAGAACCCGAAAAGGGGAATGAAAAAGGGAAACAGATTATTGATGCGGAGCCCAACGCCACTGTTGCCACTACAAAGGTCCAGAAGGAGGAACCGGAAGATCCAGAGGAGGAGGAACGTCTCTTCCACTCCCAGATGTGGGTAAAGGGCTCCCCTGTACAGTTCATTGTCGACAATGGGAGCCAAAAGAACCTCATTTCAGCAGACGCCGTGAAGCGGTTGGCTTGCCGACCACAGCTCACCCACATCCATACACCATCGGGTGGCTTCACCAAGGACGAGATCTCCGCGTCAGCCAGCAGTGCCGCCTTCCCTATAGCATCAAGCCCTTCACGGATGAGGTATTATGTGACGTTGCTCCTATTGATGTTTCTGATGTATTATTAGGACAACCATACTTCTGGAAGCGTCATGCTGTGTATGAGTCTCGACCTCGTGCTGTTATTATTACTTTGGGAAATAAGTTGTACAGGATACCAGAGGTACCACCTCCTACGACTATCTCTTTGGTTACTGCAAAACAATGCAGTAAGCTCATTTCCCAAACCAGGAAATTTGTTTTCCTGATGATCCGCCCCCAGGGCAAGAAGAAGACCGTGGCTACCCCCCCCCGCATGTGGCTCCCTCAGTCAAACAACAACAAATGGATAAGGTTGTGGAGGAGCACGGACATATTCACCTCTACCCACAAGCTCGCACCGGCCGTGTCAAGCACCCGATCGAGTCCGACCCCGTGCGCCGTTACCCATTGGACCGATCTACCTACGCTCTATTATGGAGCAGATGAAATCAAGAGGCGCATTAAGGAGTCACAGGTAGTTGTCACATCGGCATCAAGTTCATCGCCCGTGGGAGCCCGACTGTTGGTAATAAGAAGGATGGGACGGGAGACCTCCGTCGACTACCTGCCACCGAACAAGATCAACGTTCGAATAGGTACTCAATCCCACGATTGATGACCTTCGGGACTAACTCAAAAGGTGCAAATATTGGTGGGTGACCACCAAGTCCGGGTATCACCAGGTACCAATTGAACCCTCCGATGTGTGGAAGACTGCCTTCAAAGCCAAGGAAGGCCTTTTCGAATGGCTGGTCATGCCTTTCGGGTTGACGAATGCTCCCGCCACCTTCATGAGGATGATGGATGACATCTTGCGGCCATTCACCAACTCATTTGTAGTGGTGTACTTGGATGATATTTTGATCTTCAGCCAGACTTGGGAAGAGCACCTTCACCACATCCGACAAGTCCTCCAAACATTGCGGCAACACAAGTTGTGTGCCAATTTGGAGAAGTGCACTTTTGGCATGACCCAGGTTCAATATCTGGGATACATTATTGATGAAAGGGGGTGCATGTGGATCCAGCCAAGATACAAGTCATTCGGGATTGGCCAGCCCCAACCACTATAACAGAGCTTCGCAGCTTTCTGGGTCTTGCTAATTTCTATCAGAGGTTCGTGTTGGGATTCTCTCATATCACTTGGCCCTTGAGT